>JAQGBX010003624.1:0-16925 GCA_034698745.1 Megaphyllum sjaelandicum | reverse complement strand
CCCTGGCGTTGGTGTTTAGCCCTCGTGTGCAGAAATAGGCCAACGTTAAAAATCCACAAACCAACCAACCAACCAACATGTAGACTTTGTGCAAAGTGCCATTCGCATGGCTTCTACACGAGTACCCCTATTGCTCGATGTTTATTTCGTCGTGAATATGTTGCCGTGTTTACATGTAGATGGCTCGGTTACCTCGGTAAACCTAATTGTACTAAAAGTGGGATGGTTTTTAAATTGGTCAACCCATTTCAGACGCAGCTTGACATCGTTTTCAGTGGCAATTCAAATTTCATATTAAAAAGGATTAAAATATATATATGGCTAACAAAAACACAATTGCTAAACAAAAATAACAAATGGTCAGCCACTGTGGACAGATGTAGTGCAGTAAGTACGCCCCTGCATTCACCTAATTCCATTCTGAATTTCTGATGTACCGTCAAATACTGTATAATATGTGCAAATTACCCTCGTGTTCGAAATGCAACATTGAGTCTCTCGTTCCGCTTAATGATAATTGTCTTTAAAAAAATCTAATTTCACCGCGTGCGATTTCTTTCCAATTTATGGCTTTAGTTGGGGAACATTTTATTGCCGTAAATTGACGTAAATTTTCTTATTTGTATTCGGGTACGGCGTTTCATTAATGGTAATGATATAATTCATTTAGGCAGCGCTATATAGGCTCGCTTTCTGATGAATGCGCGCCGGGTTAAATACGTGCGGACCTGGAATAAATGAATTATTGGTTTGTTTTCCGATTAAATGAATCCGTTTCTGGTAAACCCATGCACGTATAATTGCCCAGTATTTTCCAAGCTATATATATATATATCACCAGCGCTGATTCAAGTCGGCTTTTTTTTAATTACTTTTTCTGTCGATCCACACTTATTGCACACCCTCATTTATTTTCTGACAACTTTCTATTTATTGATTTTCGAGTTTGGCCATTCCTGGTGGTTTTTTTTGTTATCCATTTGCATAATTTCTCTGGATTTAACAGCGTTGCATGAGGTGCTTGCTACTGACGTGATGCCATCGAATCGGTAGCGTGGGTGTAGCCCGTATTTTACCAATTGCACTCTGTAGGCTGGTTGGCCTACCAATATATACATATACATTGGTGCAACTGATATACTACTGCCTCATAGACTTCGCATAAATTATGCAGACAAGAATTATTGCATATTGGGCGTTAACTAGATCGTCTAAATTGTTATCCGCTAATTTATCCGTTCCACGAAAGCCATTCTGGGGGACTTTTTTTTCCTGTATTCGAGGCCTGGTTTTGCTACCATGGAAAGCCTGTTTCTGAAAATTACCCCGAATTTGTGGAATGGGGTGATTGTTAACGGTTTCGACGAACCGTTTCGATCGCTGCTAAGTAGGACACCCTGTATGTGGGACTATATATAGTAGCATATCGTGAAATTAATATTCAAGAAATTTCACACATTTTATTGAATTATTTTTATGGTTAGAATTGCTGATTTTAATGGGTTAAATGCAGAACGGTATAAGTGACAAAATTGCAGGAAGTGAGTTAAAGTGCAGAATCTCAACACTGAGGGGGCATATTTTAAGTATCAGAACGATAGAAGTGACATGGGGCATTTGCTGCCATATAGCGTAACTAGATATAAGTACATAGCGCATACAATTGTGTTGCTGTGAAAACGTTTAAGTGTAATTATATCAAAAACTAAGTTGTCACTTATACCGTTCTGCTTTTAACCCATTCATTTGAAAGTTTCAGTTAACTTCAAGGTGTTCTCGTTAAGGAAGTTATCTGTTGATAAAGAGGACAGGTGTTTTGCATATTGATTGGGATTTTTTCCAATTAAAATAAATGTAGCATGGCACCCACAAGCATAAAATTGGCGTGGCTTGGAAATAAACGATTGGATTGCAACAATAAATTGTATTACCAGGTCTAAACTAGTCGAATTGTTACGTGCAAGTAATGCTGTAGGTGTATTAATTTCTTTTAATTCGACTCGAGGTTTATCAGCGGTGTTTAAAGCCCGTTCACAAAAACTGCTTATAAGTGATATAGAATATTTAAATGCTGTAATTAGAA
Source organism: Megaphyllum sjaelandicum (assembly GCA_034698745.1). Taxonomy (NCBI): domain Eukaryota; kingdom Metazoa; phylum Arthropoda; class Diplopoda; order Julida; family Julidae; genus Megaphyllum; species Megaphyllum sjaelandicum. Next base: position 14,842 of record JAQGBX010003624.1, on the reverse strand, counting down.
AAGCATTAAAGCTCATTAATTCGCAGATTAGACAGCTGCTGCACGCTAGTGTCCCGAACGATTCCTTCTGGGCAGCTGTTTAATGCGTTCCTTTATGGCCCATTTGAATAAGGTGCAATATTCGCAGTTCTGTTTTACTCGTATAACGCACATTGGCATATAGTTTTCGAAAGCATCTTTTTTTTCGATGTACTAAAAAAACCTATTTGATTTAACGATGTTTTTCGTGTCATTCTTTGACATTTGACAGCGTTTCATCCTAAACAATGCAAAAATATGCGCTCTTTTTTTAAGTTCTTCATACACCATTTCCTAACACATGTGCTCCCATAAATGCCACTTAAGCCCATGGAGACGCATGCGGAGATGCGGATATTTTTTTCCATGTAATAAACTCAGAAATGATGTTTCCTGCAGCTTAACAATTTGCAATTGTAACCTCGTGGTTTCTTTTTATCTCTGTGTTATTGGTTTTTATTTCCACATGTTACGTTCATGAGAATTTACGAGGTTTTATCGCAATCTGGGCTACATATATATACTCTTATATCATGTTTGGATTATAATTTCCACATCAGTGCCGTATTTTCACTACACTACCGTATATACTTTTTATGGATATGGTGTCTTACGTTAACTCAAGTTACATAAATATTAAAATCATTTCCTGCTTACCCATAATATGGATAATAAATATGTCAAAGCAAGCAAGGTGATATTTTTAAATTGCTGCTGAATCCACCTGTAATTTTTTTTAAATTGTCCTAATGTTTTGTTGTTATTTCTTCTATTGTACTAACAACTTGATTGCTACTTGAACCTTGTAATTAGTGGATATTTCGACATACATGTACACTGTAATGTATGTGGCTTTCCCAATTGCGTTGAATGGAACTTGTTTTTGTGAAAACTAAACAGTATATTTTCATCTTGCTGATGCAACTTTTGCTTGATCTCAACCAGGAACTATAACGAAAGTAATTTCGAGCTTGTTTTTGCTCCAACCGTCATGTACGTTCGATTTCATCAGAATGCAAATCTCAGCATTTTCTGAAACAGCAATTTTTCTTTTCGCCGATTTTCCAGTTTAAGCGAATCTATAAGTTGAGTGCCACATAATAAAGATTGGCGTAACCTATCCTTAGCAGTCATCTAAAATGACGGAATTGCATTCACAACCCCACAACTTATTCTTCTCAAGGTACAACATAAGTTGTAAATAACGGTTATGCCCATCCTATGGCCAGCGTTTGTATAATATTTGTTTAAAGATTTGCAAAGTTAACTGCAGTGGTGCCAGCATCGTTGCATAAACGATTGGCTTCTCTCAGAAACTCTCTTGTCGAGGATATACTGTACGTGATATCTGGACTCCCAACCTTATTTAGATAGGAATCTCATTTCGAGAAATATCCGTAAAATATTCTTCCTCCATGGCCAGTATCGCTGGCAGTCAGTCGCCTATCTGGATCCGTTGCGCATTTGCAATTCCGGTCATGTCCTCCGCTAGATCCCTCCAGTATCAACCTGGATAAACCCCCTCCACAGGGCTACTTACTCGTGCCAAGTGGACACCGGCTCGGCAATTGCGTGATTTATGGGCCGGATTTTGATCAAACTGCCACTGTCTCAATTCGGCGAATTTCTCTGGATGGTCCTTTTTTTTTCTTCTATCATTTCATTTTTCCACTTCTTCGTTCTTCTTCCCTTTCCCTTGCATGTAATTTCGCTGGCCAGCCTTTGATGGAGTTTACGGCAATGGGTAATGAAACTTTATAAGCACATTTCGGAATGGATGGTGGATTTGCTGGCCACTCGCTGGTCGGCATCCCCTATGGCGCTGCCAGATAGCGGAGGGAAATGCAGCCAGCCTTCATTTGTCTCGAGGATATCCGCGCTGGAGTGACCGTGATAAAACTGACCGACTATGGATCTGCCAGCCACGGTGCAGCGCAACGCCGAAAAGGGGATTTAACGCCAAATGGACATTGGCCATGGGGATGATGGAAAAACTACTTTGGCCAAAGCTGGAGGGGAAAAAGGCCACTCGTTATCTCCTCTTTGCTCCGCGCTTCCAGTGGCGCGATGGCGCATTGCTCCGCTATAGCTTCCCCCTCGCAAATAATAAAATTAGGCGATTTGAAAATCTTCCAGCCTAATCTTGTTTCGTATTTTTTTGCAGCAGGGTCTAAGGGCCTCGTAAATTTGAATAGATGAGCTAGCCCCCATGGCGCGAAGACCAGTGGTCTTCTCTCTCTCTCTAGGAATGTTTTTTTATCTCGTCAAACGTGGTCTTTTGTCGGGTGAGCGAGCAGAGGGGCTGCGAAACGAGGGACTTTAAAAGCCATCTTCCGTAACAAGGTTGACCAGGCCTAAACGCTGATAGGTTTTATACCATCGGCATGCCATGGCCAGGCCATCAAAGTGGCCAGGGAAGGAGTGGTTCGTGCAGATTTTCGAGCGATGGCCAAGAACCCCTGCTGGGAACATGGCAGCTCTTCCTTTCTCCGTCCTCTCCTGACAACTGCCATTTAACCATGGGCGGCCATGTTAAGGATTTTAAGGACGCATCGATGTTGTCCAATTGTCTTTGCTCTCCAAACGCGCCATCGTTAAAGGGTCCTGCAATGCTGAATTTTGTGTTTCTCCCAGCCATTGTTTGCTGGCGCGAGGATTTTATGGAGTCATAACAGGCCCAGCGATCCTCTACCTCTTGCCACTAATTTATGTTAACTTTCTTGACTTTGACAACGCTCTTTTGGCGATTTCACGTTGCGCTATTTTATGTTCTTTTTTAAAGGATTGCTCATTTGGACCGGTCTTGCATGTGCAAATTTAAGTTTCAACGGCGAAATGAAATGTTTGACTATTGCAAAATAATACGATACGAAATCTGTCTTGTATCTACGAGTAGTCCCAAACTCATCTCTAGTCCGTTAATGTCATCGGATTTGAATTTTTGTTGTTGGTTGTTACTGTTTGCTAAGACGCCTGTTGGGGGCACCATAACTCCTAATCGCCATCTGCAATAAATAAGTTGCTAATTGGCACTCAAAACGAAGGCCTTCTGCTGTTTATCCAAAAGTTCTTTTCCTGTTGTCCACCGATTTTATCACCTTGGATGGCTTGTAGCGCCACCTTTAGGTATAGTGTCGACGCAATGTTCTTAGCATTCTTGAATGATTGCCACGTGTAATGCCACCAACTATGTTTGAAGCTCAAGATTTGCATCAATACGTGCATTTTTTTTGAACATCATCTATTAATTAACCAGTTAAAACGCTACTTAATGACTGCCTGCTGCAGGGTTGCCAGATTTATGGATTAATTGATGGTCATAAAAAGCGTAACATTGCATAAAAATACATAAACATTTTTAATTGGTATTCAAGGGTGGACCATTCTTGCGTCACCCATCAGGTTGCCGTGATTGTTTGCTGTCGGTCAACGGTCAGTTTATTACTTCCTATGGCTTGCAGGCCCACCTGTCGACGGTGTTTGCATAATGTTATTTGCATTCCTAACTTGTCACAATGCAGTAACAAGGGTACCGACTTAAGTCGTGAAATTATAATACTGCCCATAAATTAGAGAAAAAATGTTCACTAACTTTAGAAAACACATCAAGGACTAATTTGCATCACTTATAAATGACTGTTGGCCGCATTGCCAGTTAGAGGTACTGTTGGTGTCGTAAAAATGTCATATAAATTCGCATAACTGTAATAATTTAAAAATAGTGCTTATTGCTGCATTATACAGGTACTTCAGCATTTGTGTATTTTGAGTTATGAAGTCATTGCTCTGGCATCAGTATTCGCAAACGTGCATTCAACGATGTTAGACGCTCCGAGATCGTTTCCAAAAGACGTCCAATTAAGTTTTAAGTTTTAATATTTGCATAATTGGAAACCTTTTTTCTGAGACGCCAAATTCCAACACGTTGTTTCATTTCTGTGTCCGGATATAGACCATTGTCAACTGCTGTTGTTTTAGCTCTTAGAAATGCTGAAGGTCTTTTGATGGAAGCGCCATAACTCAATTGATTTCGGCCATTGCTGTCGTTTTTATTACTCAGCACAATGGGGTAATAACGATCACATTTATTTCTTTTGACGTTGCGTGGCACCTGTAGCACACATCCCCCCACGAACATTTGTCAAGGGCCTTTGTTCAGGTAACGGGTCAGGTGAAGGGATGAACCCCCACCCTCCGGCCACGACATGACTTTATGATGCTCCTGTGACATTTTTTCCCATTACCACCATACACTGGATTCAACCTGGGAATCGTGATTCAAATCAAGGGTTGCATGACCTCCAGATTTACCCCATTTTATAATATTTGGTGAAAACTGTAAAATTTCCACTTTTTTATGTTAATCAGCATTTCAATATCAAAAATTGTGAAGTACGTGCATTTGCTTACTCATTATTAACGTTGTCCCATTTAATGTAGCCAGGGATTTGCATACAATATGAAATCGATTATTTGTTTGACGATTTTAATTTTGACGAAAAGATTCAAAAGGTTTTTTTCAACAACTCTAAATACAACCCGTGCTGTAGGAACACCAGTCACACGCAAATAGAAAATCCCTTCTATACTCCCCAAAAATAATACCGTACATTTCTTTTTGTCTTATTTTTCACGAAACAATCTTATTTAAGAAAGGAAAAAAGTCTCTTATTTTAAATGTTCAACTTGCCTTTCAGAGCTCGGGTTCATGTGCTGGCCCAGTGGTCATGATGTATTGCCCTCGGTATTTAAATTAGGGAAAGGTGTTATTTCACTCTGCTGCAGGCAGTTACAAATACCGAACAGCGAAGAGCAAATATGAGCCTTTTCTTCAGAACACCAATTTCCGATTTCCTATTTATTTATCGAATTTCACTAAAGTGTACCTCGGTAATGGCGATTCTCTCGTAACACGATGCAAGATGAGAGCAAAAAGCGACACTGAAATTATGGCACATCAAACCATAGAAGATTGCACGTGCGTATGTATTGGCGAAATAAATGGCCATGGACATCAGGTGGATATATGTGCAAAGGTCTCAGCTTCTGTGTAATTTCGATGTATCGACTTACATTGGGCAATTGTGGTATCATCTTTATAGATAATTTGTATAGCTCCTTCTCACCTCTTTCTCGAACCTCCCAATGTTCAACCCCGAGCAAACCAATGAAAAATGCCCAGGTTTAAGGATGATAGGAGAAGCGATCCATGTTGTCACTTACAAATAATTATTTTTGAAAAAGAAATGTATGATTTTAAGGTATACATTACAAAAAAATTCGAAATACTTAGAAATGTTTATCTGATATTTTCCCACGTCCGAAAAAATATATGAAGTTACAAAGTTTACTATAAGGCCGGTGCATTTATTATTATGGCAAATGATTATGTAGTATTTAGTACATATACTGGAATTGCGGGAAATACATGTAATGACTATCTTTTTATTTATAAACAGTATACATGTACCGGTACTGTAAAAGGCTGCATTCACGTTTAGCTTGATTCAAACGACTGGAAACAAGCTCAAAGTGAACACAGCCTTAGTGTGAAATGCATGCAACAGTCTCACAGCTGTTTTTGTATATATAGATTGCATTACAGTTATTTATTGTAGCATGATTTTCTGGAAAACAGGTTTTAGTTTCCAATAACTTGTTCAATGTTCTGAGCACAATCTTGACTCCTGGATCTTCTATACCGTTAAATCTTAATCTCCCACTTTTTTTTTAGAAAAATATTTATTTTTAAATATTTGATTCCCTTTTATGTATAGTCTTTGCTGCTTTCGAAATTCTTTCGAAAAGTTGTGCAGTATATGCGTCATTAAAACGGATGAACCATCGAAGGCGAGTGCTCAAAGTGCAGCACCGAGTGCGATGGTTCACGACCGAAGGTGCCCAAAACGAGAGGTTCCATCCTCGGTCGTTTTCATTTTCCGCCATTTTCCATCTTCCATTGTCGTTGAAGCAGAGTTTCATTTTCCATCCCGAATAATTGGTCGCCTTCTCTGCAGCAGCTCCGTCATTTTTCATGGCATGAGCTAGGCCTATCTATTTCGCTCGCATCATTTACCATTCGCGTCTATATGCCAGTGTTCCTCGATGGGAAACTTGTCTTCGTTTTTCGCTCCACTATCCATGGCTTTCTGCCCGTTCTCTCTCTCTCCTCTATCCTCCATCCTCCATCCTCCATCCTGTTGGGCCCGATACTTCCGCCGTTGCTTGCTGGGGCGCATCCTCGGAGAGTCGTATGTAACAAGATCGATCCATCATTGGGACAGGAGATGTTCAGAAATGCCGAGGATTCCGTGCCGAAATTACCGGCACGCCAACGTTGTAATTTCAACGCGATATGCAAAGACTGCGTGCGAACAAATGGAAAATGGGCGGAAAAGTTGCAACGATGCGCGAGTTGATCATTGCACAAATGCTGTTTCCTTAGTCTGCCATCGTTCGACGAATCTCTCTGCAGTTTGGAATTATTTTCTTCTTCTTCCAACTATACGTGTTATTGTCAGTGTTTCTTCCGACTGCATTTACGCAAAATATTTCGCAAACGTCGTAAAATCATGACCTTAGTTGCTCTTGATTTGAAGCACAAATGTGTTGTCATTACACTGTACCTTAGTTGCTCTTGATTTGAAGGACAAATGTGTTATCACGCATCAGTAGAGGAAAGTTGGAAATATTGGAATGTTTATTTGTAGTCCTTTGCAGTAGAAAGTTCACTTACATGACGTCCCAAAGATGACACAACTCAAAAGTATTCTATTTCCCTTCGATGACAGTACATGTACTAAGTTGAGCAAAATGAGCTCTATATTCAGTAAAAACGACATCAGAATAGATTACCATTGTTTCGGCTAAATGACTACATGTATAGTGTCACTTATTATACCATGCATTTTCTCAAAAACTTGCTTTTTCTCAACATGAAATTCAGTTTTGTCACTTTTGAAGCTGGGGTGCGGTATTGCACATGCAGCTAAATATCGAAATTACTTCGGTGGTCAATCTAATTGATCTAGATTCCCCAGACCTCTATACAGTGATTTAGGGATTTGCAGTAATTTTTAAATTAAGTATACTCCTTCTACATGATTATTGCCACATTTCGGGACAGTCTTCTATGACTACTTCATTATTTTATTTGAATACTCGATGTGAGTTTTGTCCACCAGTCGTCATATTGACTGCACTGGCTTCACATGCACAGCATGCATGTGTATATTGATCATCTTGATGTCGATCCTTTGCGGAGCATTGGAAAAATAGCCGAGAAAATCAATGGACATCTATCGCACGCACTCCGGTACTTGGGGTTGAACTTGGCATTTCTATTATTGTTATCAGGTGTTCACAATCTTGTTCATTGGTTAAATTCATCTTCATGGGCGATCTAGGGGAGGCTTTCATTTTTGTTCGACGCATGACGCAATGGTGGTGTTTAGGTCGATTTCCAAGCGAGGACGCTTCGAGACGTTGGACTCGAGAGTTAGTTTTATTGGCGAAATGCTCATTCATATCCATTCACATTCATGCGGGGTTATTTCGCGCGAATTTCCTGAATTTCTATTAGCGCCGTAAAAAGGATGATCCAAATATTATTCAACATAAATTTCTTACGCTTTTATTCGGAAATTTATGAGCCTTCCCTTCTTGTGTGCATCATGATCTCCCCGTATTTATCGCCAATTTTTTCAAAAGGCTGAAGCGTGGGTGCATGAAGGCAACCTGAGCTTGGATATGAACTCCATGGCGGCATGACAGTGCCAATATGCTAATGAATTTAATTGCCTTGTATTTGGGAGGATGGAAAGGAAGAAAAAAAATGTCGGAGATAAGCCTTTGCTTTTTTTTTTGCTTTTTTTGCTATATCTCTTATTTTCATGGTGCGAGGGCCTATAGTGCGCGAGGTTTTTATTAGATTCGAGGCGCTAAAAACGAGTATACTCCTTTATACGAAATTCTCATCAACACGTTTCGTTCTATTAATTACTCTTCTCATTATTATCATCCGGGAGTAATGCGGTGGCATGGACTGTCTCGCAGATTGGGTTGAATGACTTTATAATGTCAGGCCGTGTTTTTATCTTCTAATATTTTGGATTTTAGTAGGATGATGTTAATCTTGTTTTGCACTTGTGCAATGACTAATGGTTCTCTGTATAAATTCTGTTTGGCTTAAACGGAACCATACATGTAGTTGGGACATGTTTTTCCCCCCGTGAAATCAATAGGGAAGTTACTGCATGTACAGTAAATATAATGAAGATATTCGCTAAATGTCTTCATGAAATCCTGAATTTTAATGCATGCATGTTCCTTTTTCTTTCAAAATGCCTTATATCATGCATGTGCAGTCAGGTTGATATGTGTATAGTTATTCTTCTTCAGTTCACTCGTCTTATTCAACTGCTTTTATGACGTATTCAATATGGCGCCGGCCAAAATAAAATACAGTAAAATCCATTTAAAACGATTCCGGAAATAATGATAGGTCGGATATTATGATGTAAAAAGCAAAGAAAGTTTGGTTTCCCATAGGAGTGCATGTAAAATTTCCCATGTATTGTGATGCTGGTTATAATAATAATCTGCATTTAATGAGGGGGGGGGAGGGTTTGGTATTTTTAATTCTATATGGGATCGACTATAATGATTAAGGGGGGATGTGAAGAAGTTTTTCACACTCTAGAGTCTCTAATCACGTGTTCTTTACGGTAATTACGGACCATTTTCAAGTTAAACTGTTTGTGGACATTTTATGGACATGTACATTTGAACGTAAATAAAATATTCTTGGGTAACAATACTAAAAATATATGTACAAATCGAATGTACTCCCTTATTGGGTCACATTAACGATTTCCGGATATAATGGTCAAATTCTGTCGGTCCCTTGAAGATCACTATAAAAGGACTCTACTCTATTTGTTTATTGGAAGCTATAAAATTATGGCCAAATCTTTAATATAATTGCATGCTCGATTCTTTTACACGAATTTCAATTTTTTCGAGTCGGCCATTTTTATTGCTGAAGATGAGCTTCCAGGCGTCTGCCAGCGCAGTTTTAGCTGGAAATAATAGATGGCGCTGAAATGATCCACTCTCGCCTGGCGAATCTCAGTAATGTAATATGGCTCGACGGTTAAAATCTATATCGAACGGTATCACGACAGGCATTGTGCAACGGGGAGGCTCCCCGGATGAATAATGGGCGAATGTGATGGGAAAGGGGAGCGTGTCCACCCCCTCGCCTGCATGGTGGAGCCCGTCGGGTGTGATAGATGGCTTGTGTTACCATGTTAATTCAGGCTCTTATCTTTATGAAATTCAAAATCCAAAGGGAAATACTTTGAGCACATTGCGAATTTAATGAGAGCGGAGATAGGCCTTCGTCTTAGCACGGCCATTGTGCGCACGATGAGATTACACTTTAATTACCTTAGAACAAACAGAGGAGCTTTGCCCCTTTTCTCCGACAACCGTACCGAAATGATATAAAAATATATACCACGCTTTTATACCTGCACGTCCGTCCGAATGGCCCGACCATTTTTACGAGATGTTCACCAGTGCAGATCAGGAATGAAATTGCAGCACGCAGCATTGCCCTCGAAAACTCTTCTCATATCCCCCCAGAAAAAAGCTGGGAAGATGGCGCAGTTGGTGCGCTATCGAGAAACCACGTGAATGGAAACGAGAAAATTCTTGTTGTTGTGGAGCATGTTCTTCTTCGTCTTTGGCTCTTTGCATTTTTCTATTCATGTATTCTCGGAGCATTTGCTCCAAAAGAGTGAGCAAATGCTCGCAAATGCCCTATAAGCTCGTGTTTCGTTACCGAACAACATTTCGAACCATTTCAGTTTTACATGGCGTCAAATGTGCCTAGAACATGTATCGGGAGTTCTTTCCAGCACATGTACGGGTACAGGTAGATGTACTGTGATGAAAAGAAGCAACTTCTTATTGTTGTTATGTAGCGTCTTAATCATCTTTAGCTCTTGGCATTTTTATATTCAAACATTCTCAGAGCGTTTGCTGCAGGGCGAGCAAATGCTCGCTAGGAGACTTTGAGAGACTATGAGAGCCCATGTTTCAGCCCATGTTTCATTAACGAATAACATGTCAAACCATTTCAATGTGCCTATAGAACATGTGCCAGGAGTTCTTTTAAGCATGCACTAAACATGTACATGTATACATTTGATGTTGTTTACTTGATAATTTTCCTAAAGTTGCACGTGGATGCAGCCCACATCAGTACGTGTAACTTTTTTTGCCCCCCAGTTACAGAGATCGAGCCAAACACGGGTAATGAGACGTGGCACAAAATATTGCGCAATGTCAAACATGGTTATTCTGGCAGTCATAAACCTGCCCAAACTGTCGGGCTAAGTTAAGGGAGCATTTGCCGCGGAATTTGTCCCGCGAACGGGGCAAGAGCGATTAGTAAGCGCACATTCTCAACGGATGTGGTTAGGTGGCGCTGCTGCGCTTGACGTTTCGAAATGCTTTATGGGATGGATGTCTTTGGCCTCTTTTTCGGGTTGGTGTGTCTGTGGTGCGTCTGCCATACGTGTTAGAAACGAGGCCAGTGCTTTCACCGCTGACAAATGCCCTGTTGGATTTGAGGTGACAGCCATGACACTCACCATGATGGACGAGGGCAAGCCAGTTAATTTACATCTTGCCACCCAAATGTTTGTCGTCTTGTCTATGGGAAAAAAGAGGTGGGCTGGCACGAAAGGTCTGCCAAGACATGGCACGCGAGCGCGCGCGGACGTCAAGAATCGGAAGAAATGACCATGGGAGTGAAAATGATGAGGGGAAATCCCCTCCTCTGGCGCTCACTCCCATCTTGCCCCAGTCATCATCATCGTGTTCATCATCTTAAACTGGGAAGTCAATTTTTGCCAAGGCGGAAGTGCTGTCAAGCTTCCGCTCGTGGGCACCCTCTGGGACTGGGCAACTTTCAAGTTGGGCTCTGGACATTTTTCTCAATTTCCACATAAGTTTCCTGCCTACCTGCTGTATTTCAAGTTCCCAATCAAGGAATATTTTCCTTGATCGGGAAACTTTGCATTATTTCAGTAAAAACATCACACGAAAAATAAAGCTTCTGATCAAGCATCTTGCAGGCTTCTGTTGGACACATGTAGTCCCCAACGATCAACCTAAACTCTAGAGGAGCCGCTGCCGGTGATTGCTTGAAGTACCATCTGATGAATGTTTGGGAAAGCAGAACATACATTGTACTGTCTTAAGAATTGAAGTTGAATTCTTTCTCGGACTGCATGCACTTGTGATAAGTGCACTTGCAATGACAAGTGCACTTTTGACTCTTGATTAGTTGCATTGAGAAATTCTATATACTTTCGGTAAAAAAAAAACCAATGATGCACTAAAACACAATGTATATTTGTGAGTAAGATGATACCAAATTTATTCTCAAATCGTGGCACATCGAAGCGGACCTGCATCTAGTGTATCGGTGTCAAGTTCATCTTCATTGATACAGTAATTTGAATTTCCTCCAAGTGTTATGCTGGCAAACTATTCGATATTTTTGACTTACATGTACGTGACGCGAGGCAAGCTCTTTTTTTTTGGTATTACCTATACATGAGAAGGAGAGAATAGGACTGTTATTTCTTGAGCACGGGACCTTCCCTTCTCAGGAATCTCTTTTGAGTGCCCAAGGTAGGGAGGCTTATCTGCAAATCGGCGAAGAGAATGACGAGTCATTGGCGGTGCCCCGCGTGATGTCACTTTTAATGCAAGATCACGGAACTGAAGGCTTTCCGTGACCTTGTTCCGTTAACATTGATTTGACACCCCGGTATGTGTGTCCACGACCCTCTTCTACATAATATGCATCATCACATGTCAACCTGGTGCGCCATATTTCATCGCGCTGCCTGCTTGCTGCCATTGACGAGGGCACCCACTCGCGTCACTTAAAAAATGAAGGAAGAGGAAGTGTTCCGGCTGGCACGTGACGCCAGTTGACGAATGGGAGCGCTGATTAGGCGCTGGCTGCCAACGCAACTCGCAGATTCTGCAATGAGTGTGCGTTTTCGATCCAACAACAATGAAATGTCCTGGGATTGCCATCAGTGCACCGAGGAAATGTCTTCGAAATTCGAGCACAGTGAGCAAGGGGATGACAGAAGTTTTTGGAGAGCTTTTATAGTCGTTTAAGTTTTAATTTTTACATTTTTTTCTTTTTTTTTGGCAATGTATGTTATGTGCAACCATATTGCACCATACATTGGCTACATATGAATTACCCTAGTACTGAAAATATAGTTTCATTGGCTCACTTTCCAACAAAACCTATATTGCTCCTCCGATTATCATGACAACATTGCTCTAGACAGTTCATAAATGTATTATAGAATACATTTACAGCATAGAATACATGTCCATTCCAATGGACGTTCAAACCAACATTGGGCAATCACAAGTCGTGTCGTGACTGTCCAGTGGCCTACGTCATCTCGGACATGGTTTGCTGCTCTGAAGAGCTTTTGCTTGCCCACCAAGCCAGAAAGGAAGACAAATGGTGTTGAATAATTGTATTGCTCCGTAATGACGCTGAGGTCCCATCTAATCGCCATCATCATCATCTTCAGGCTGTGTTTGCCTTAATTCCCCCCTTATCCCCCGTCAAATATTCATATTTGCAAATGATGGCGCTGCAGGCTTGCCGGTCGAGGTGCCACGTGATGTTGAGAGGAAAAGACAACGACCTTCCAGCAATGGCCTCTGCCAATATTGTTCATCATGAATACAAGAATGCACTTCCATCCTCCCCCCTCCCAATTGTATAATGTATTCATAATTCAGCGTGAAGCCAGTAGGGGGAGGTGGCGCGGCCTGGGCAAGTGCAGACGCGTCTTTGCTGCATGCCTCTTGTTTCAGCGCCCCTGATGTTAACAGATTCTGGCAGCTGTGAGCAAATGATAAATTTTCCTTCATCTCTCTTATCAAGCCCACGTGATAACGTATATATGGAATTAATACTCCCTCAGCTCTGGGTCCAGGAGGTAGCTTCAAGCACGCACGTGGGAGGAGGAGGGCATCGGGAAATGAGATGCTCGGATTGATTTAAACATCAGGAAAAGATTTATCCTGCACCCCCCAACCCCCCCATGCAGATTAGATGCTTTAAGCACATCCTCATTGCGTCACGAAGAAATAATCCCCCCAAAAAGAATACTGGTTTGGGGGCTCCCCATTCGAACATTCCGAACATCTTCTGCAAAGGTGAAACGCTGATGGATTTCGACATGTACCGCATGATGGCCAAGCTTCAGAAATGATCCTCGAGGTCCATCATCTGTACCGTCTGGAGAAGCAACTTTGGTCGCAGCGCCGTCTGTTCGATTTCTTTACCAGGATTTCATTCCAACTTCCTCCAAAATGGTTGAAACATTTCGGAAATGCATGTCTGGATAGATATGTAACTTCTGGACAAGTTCATGCCAAAACATAAGCTCAAGAATAACTTCAGTACAACACCGAACTTGCTTGAAAGTGCGATATAAGAATAACATCATTTAATTTGAACGAGTTATCAAAAGTTACATAAATCATCTGCAAGCAGATCGGTGTAGAATCTATCAGTGGTAGTTACTTGAGAGTAAATTTAATTCTAAGTTCATTTTTGGCAATGTTATGTCATACTCAGATTGGATCACAGATGGCGCTGAGGGGGGGGGAGAATGGGGGAATTGTGCGAGGAATGTAATCCAGCAACTTGAGTAGTTTCAGTAAGCGCATTTCGAGGGCTCGTTTCGCTCGTTGATGTACCCCAAAACCTGATTCCGAATTTTTATTTTGTAATTCTATCCCATTTTTCGGTCTCGAGCTGAGGTTTTTTTTTTTTTTTTTACTTCTCTCCAGCAACCGCCACGAGGAAAGATAAAAGTAAACACTCTTGGCTGGAATGTATATCGTATAATCACCCTCTAAAATCCTATTTAAAAGCCATTTTATAGCGGCTGAGGAGGCGATGTTCGAGTGAATGCCCTATTAGATAAGATTGTTTATTTCTGGTGGCGTACGCTACATGTACGTACCCCACACCGAAATCTCGCGATTTTCGGTCCAAATCTTCATTTCGTGCGCATGAGATTATGGCTGAAGATGCTGGCCAATTATTGCCCTGTCCGGTATCTTAATTCGCCTAGCGTTCATTAACATTCGCGGGCCTAAAGAGCAGTTTTGGAGAAAAGTTGCGCTAATTGGTCTTAAGATACGGTCCTCCCGGGGATTCTTCCGAATCTAATGTCCTTCAAAATGGCCGATTTTCGATGGAGCTAACTGGTGCGAAACATTAAGCCGAAGCCATTAAGCGCATGCTTCGAATGCTCAAACTCCATGGCATTGGTCGGCCTTCCATATTTAATTTTATTTCGAGCTGCTTGCAGTCCGCTTAAGACGCTGTTAATTAGGAACTGGGACCCCTGGGAATTGCGTGCGGGTCCAGCCAAGATGCGGCCAGCGGAAAATTGGCCCGTTTATGCGCGAATGCATAAAGCGACTTGCTCCACAGCTCCGATTTTCTGGATTTATACTGACGTATTTTGCGTGCTTTTAATTTCCCCCCAAAGTGGAACCTTACGAGCATTCTGTTAGCTCGAAAACCATGCAGCGGAGGTGGTGGTAATCGAGAAACCCATCAGACTGCGGCCATCGAAAATGTAACGAAATGGTAATCAAAAGCCATAATTGGAATCCTATAGCGGCTCTCATTAGGGGCCATTCAAAAAGGACGTCCGCAAAATTATCCCAAAAATGGACCCCCTAC
>JAQGBX010003623.1:0-16927 GCA_034698745.1 Megaphyllum sjaelandicum | reverse complement strand
TAAAGGTCAGCAAAATTGTTCAAACCACTTACAGGCAGGCAAAACTGCTGGCCTCAATCTACAGATTTGAGTACCCCAACTGTATAAAAGAAGAGATGTACGTTTGTATGTTTGCGAAGGTTTTCCATGGAGCGGCTTTACGGTGAAGCGCCTTTACGACAAATTGCTGAAGTGGTATGGGGGCTTTCAGCATGGGGGCGCTGCGGTCATGATTCGATTAGAGAGCCTAGATTCGATCATCAGGCCTACTTTGTCGCATCAGCATCGGTACGTACAGTCCGGGTAAAGTTAGGTATCAAATAAATTACATTGTACGACAATTCAAAGTATGGTTTGGCGAGTGACCAGTGCATGTGCATCATTAGGAAAACGATCTTAACTTCAGGAAAACAACAAAAAATGCATTCTTTTAAAAGGAAAAGTACACAACACGTTTGAGCTGAAGATGTTGACTGAATTTTTTTCGTGGTGTTTACTAAACTTTTAACGGAAGTTTGTTAAAACTTTTTTAAATAGCAACCTCTTCCATTTTAAGTTTTTTCAAGTTTATCCCAAAGTTAAAATGTAGAATTGGAATTTACCAATAAACATGGAGATTTTAATTTCCTTTCGAATTTCTGAGTGAATTTGCACAATTACTCACTATTCAACTAATATTAAGCATGAGTTTAATTGAATTTATCCCAAAGTTTACTCAATGACAAACACTTCTGATTCAATTTCTTAATGTAGAAATTGGAATTTACTTATTGAAAAAACATGGAGATTTTAATTTCCTTTCGAATTTCTGCGTGAATTTTCACAAATACTCACTATTCAACTAATATAAAGCATGAGTTTAATTGAATTTATCCCAAAGTTTACTCAATGACAAATACTTCTGATTCAATTTCTTATTCCGAACATGTGATATTACTTCTATTATTGTTGTTGTAAATGTGGTGTCATATTAACAACCAATTACAGGTACAGTTCACTGTACTAACAGTAGTTATAAAATTTTTACTTTTGATAATTACGTAAGTTCAAAAATTGTATTGTGGTTATTTTTATAGAATTTCAAAAAATCTAGTACGTGCTTGAAAGGAAACTTTTGAGTCTCTGAGTAATTGGACAAAAACTGAGTGTAAATGTTTTCCCTTATGCCTTTTTTCACGAAGGTTTTGCTCAGGTTTTTACTAAATATGGTTATCAAAACACTAGATTACTGCATATAAAGTAGGGTTCTAACAAGTTTAATTGAACGGAATGCAGATGCTTGAGCACTTACTTTGAGTTGTCAAACCGTCGCAGCAGTCCGCATTCAGGTCAGTCTCGGTGCACTGCTGTTCCTCGCTAGATGGCAGTACGGTGGCGCCAAGATGATGGTCAGTTTTTAAAGTTTGAACATCTTCGGTTTTGGACGAGCCAGCCGACTCAGTTGCATCACGGGATTGCAAGAGGGATTTCCGCGGAGCCGGAACCACAACTGCGGAATTTTGGGTAATTCTGCGAAAACAAAAGTTAACCAAAATTTAACAAAATAACACAAAAATGAACTCATGCCAAGCACGTGCATTACTCCCACCTAAACTGCCCAGTGGCATCCACCTGATTACCCAGTACCAACAAATGTTTTGACCCTCTGAGTGACCACAACAGCACGTGAGTACGGGGTGTTCACCCACCAATCAGGAGGCGAGTTTGTCCTCACCTCGCTTGAACCCACGCATATTTTAATGCGTGGCCAAAGAGAGGGCAGGGCGGTGCTGAAAAAAGGATGCTAGATGGTCACCCCAAGCACGAGATAACCCAGGGTACATCCCAAAATTTGCAACTTTTTTTTTAAATCTTTTTTCGAAATTTCACGTTCTTCACCCGTTCAGCCCCAATGTCCTAAAACGTTTACTTCCACACGTAAACGTCTTCGGAGCAATTAAGGAAAATGTATCTCTCAATTTTAGGTTCATTCACCCAGATTTACACTTAGGCCTAGTTAATAAATATGTACTAGGGCCACCCCTCCGAGCGCAATAAATTTCAAAACGAGATTTCGTGCATCTTTTCCAACGGCCATCATTTCTCTACTTTCACCTAGTTTACACGTATGCTAATGACCATTTTTATTGGACTTTAATGGTCATCCCCTGGATTAAGATTGCCATCGGAGATCAGCTTGTGACCTTAAGGTTTGTTTCGCATCTAGTTAAGTAGGCCTACACGTGCGTGACTTTAATCAAAATATTAAACCAGCTAAACTAGTGGTTATAACTCATTTGGCCCAGATGCATCGAGAATGTGGTGAATTTATTAACGGGTGATTCACGCAGCCTGCAAGGGCAAAAATGCAGGAGAAAGTATTGTCAGGGTAAGGCCACTTTTTGGCGCCATTGCTTTTGTGACATTAAAAAGTTCATGGCGTTGGCATTGTTCTCCGAAGACATACATGTAGTGTTAGGAATGGTATTCTATTTATAGACATATTGTAAGGATTGGCATTTTATTTATAGGCACATTGTATTGCTTGGACTAGTAGGACTTGCAATTTGTGCAGGGTTCCAGAGGCCTGAAAAACCTGGAAAAGTCAGGAACTTGGAAATGTCTGGAAATGCCAGGGAAGAATAATTTTGAAAGAATCAGGGAAATTCAACGTATTAATGTTGTCGTAATACAAAATTAATGTTTCCACGTGGTTAACTCGTGGTTTAAAAAAATTGTTAAATGTTCCCAGTACAAAGCTGCATAATTTTCATCAGTTCCCGAGTTCAAAATTGCAAATTTTCAATAGTTTTCGACGACAAATTTGCAAAACTATTAAACTTTTCGTAATATAAATTTGCAAGACTTCCAACCCTTTTCCAACAAAAATTTGCAATATTCTGAACTGTTTTCGAATACAGATTTGTACAATTTTTAACTGTTTCCGAGAAGAAATTATCCAAATTTTCAATACAATTTCGAGGACAAATTTGCAAAATTCTCAAGCTTTTCAGCGTAAAATTTGTAAAATGTTCTACATTTTCCGAATACAAATTTGTTAAATTTTCAAAAAAAAAAATGTATAGTCTACTAATTTTGTAAAATTTTGAAATTTTTTCGTTGATAATTTTGGAAAATTTATCAAATTTGGCATTAGTTAATTTTGCAAAATATTGAATGTTGCCTTTCGTCGATTTTGCAAAATTGTGGGAAATATTAGTTTATGTCAATTTTGACATTGTCATTGGTCAGGGAAATTTGTTTAAAAACCTGGAAAAGTCAGGAAAGTTAAAAATGAAATTTTTGTGGGAATCCTGTTATGCATGAAATCATGCATAAATCCAGAAGATTCGAAGTTTACAATTTTCATAATTACATGTAATATTAACTTCTTAAGTTCAATTATGTTTAGTACATTATAGCGTCCTTCGACGAGGCGATCTCCAAATCTAGTGAACTTGAAAAAAAAACTAAATGATGGGTAATGACCCGAAAATAAATACTGTACATAGAACAGATCCCAAACTAAGAACCCTAAAAGAACACATGTAAAACTTTCCTTTTTTTATTAATATAAATCGTTTTTATTTGGATAAGGATGCATAGATGATGGAGTACTCAATTTTTGACTAAAATCATATACTGTAAGTAAAATCAAAGAATGTATTAAAAAAATTAAATTAATTGTTAAATTATGTCTAATTGTACAGAATACGGGACGTGAGTCACGTCCTATTATTCTTAGTCCAAATATGGCGGCCGTGAATCCAACATTTCAATGTCTGTAAAGTACTGGCCTATCTCAATTCACTAAGAGGTCATGAGTGTAGAGATACTTCGCATTGTGAAACAGCTACATCTTATTAAAATTCACAGATATAAACTTTGGGCTTCTCATATACAGATTACATCTTGATTTGGCTAGGATTTGACCAGTAAAAAGACGTATCTACAGCAAATCCAAATTACAGGGCAAATCATCCATCCATTATTCATTGAAAATAATGCAAGATAGGTAGGGTTATTTACCCAAAACCCAACCTGTTTTTCTGCGATGTTTGTATTTCGATGGTCATTAGCATATAACGTTAAACCCTAAGAGGCGCTCAATGGTCAGAATTACTGTATACATGTACAGACATGCACGAAATTTTGTTTGTGTGCAGTGATATCATTGCATCATTTGCATATAGCATGGACCACCAACAGCACCATATGTAGCTCCATCTATACACAAAAATTCTGCTTTTATCAAGCATGCTAAAGTGTTTACTTAATGCAGTTAATATACTGTACATGATTAACACAGTGTAAGAATCCATATTTAGTCCAAATAAACATGTAATGGAAATATCTGTTAATATTGTGTAGAATGAACATAACACGTTAATGTACTGTATCGGAATGGCATTTTTGAAGTGTATTAACTGAAGAACACATTCATAATTGCTAGAAAACATGTTTCTAGCGTGTGACTTAATAACATTTCATTAAAGGCTGCATGCATATTTTCACGTAAATCTTTTCTAACAGAACATGTCAACATACTTCTGCAAACATGAAACCAATTAACGTTTCATGTGTTAATGTGTTAGTACATGCAACTTTACAAATTTGTTGCGGTATTTTTAGATAAATTTTTTAGATGAAACTTCTCTTGATCTAAAGAGAATGTTAGCAATGTTTCAACTAGAACAATATCCATTTTGACGTGCAACTCATGGGTATTCCTAAACTTTCTTCAGAAGAACGCCGAGGGGTGAACATTTCATCCGTAAAAATATCTAATCAGCAACTAATCCACGATGTTCCGAGTTTAATCGTTAATTATCCGAAAGCAAACTAACTTCTCCTAAGCATGACTCGTAAAAAACATAAAAAATGACGATGATGAATTCGAAATTCGTGCAAAATACTGATAACAATCGTCGTGTAACGAAAAATGCAACAGCCAGTGTTTCCGTGCACGATAAAACGTTACATTTTTCATAAAGTCAAATAAAAACTTGATGAAATCATGATTTCCTCCCCCTGGAACGTTATTATACAACCCTGATTGCTACAGCTCGTTTCCTATTTCGATTTCCCTGTACGAATTTAAGATGTGTTCTTCTTTTTTTAAAAATAACTCGTGCATTTATAAATGCCTGGGGTCACTGGGCTATCAAGATATTAGCAGACCTTCAGGGTACAATGGTATCATGTGTATATTCGAAGAATGTTGATATTGCTGTTTATTCACGAACAAGTGATTTGCCCTATACTGAAAACATGTTTGGACTGTCAAACTGAACTTTCCCATTGAATAATGAACTTTGTAGGCACATGGTCTTGCATAAAGTGGACAGGATGATCGTAAACAACTACTGAAACCGAGCCAGTCCGGATCGAGTATTTTTAGGTAGGATATTATTGTCAAAATTTTCAACAGCTGAAGAGGTCAAGAACGATGGAATTATGTGAGAACACGTATAAAGGGATCATTTAACATGGCCATTTTCCTCATTAATATATCTTAAAAAAAGATTCAGAGAAAAGATTAGTGGAGCTAAAAGCATCGTTTGAGCGAGTGGAACCAAACTGGTCAACGTAATTTAATTATGAAAAGGTGCTGTTGATTTATGTGATAAATAATTACGGAAAAATTGGCGAATAAACACGCTTTAATGGACGCCCTCCCATCAAGATGGCGCCCAATTTCGTGAAATTGTTTTGGGACAAGATAACATCATCACATTAGCGAATTTAAGGAAAGGAAAAAAAAAATAACAGAATGCCTGTATATTTTTGGATGTCCGTTGAAATCAAATAGTAAAAAATGACTTTTTCCCTAGGCCACGTATATTTCGGATCATCGTTAATCTTCCAAAGTCACGGCGAAATGGCAAAAAGATTAAAGTGAACTTAAACGATCGTGTTAAATTATCCCCAAAATGGCCGAAACCCGTTTGACCTGTGTTATTACGGGCTAGGTATTATTAGACGAAACGCTTAATGGTTTCACAAATACTTATTTTTTCTCCCCGAAAACATACACTCATCCCAATTAATGGTCCTAATCCTTGAGGCCTTTCGAGGTAATGTACCTTGCTTTTGAAAAGCTGGCGAAATCCAATTTGCGACGTATTCAGCAATTGCAAAAAACGCACCATAGATGGCGCTGGATTCTCTCAAGAAATCGATTCATTATATAATTTGAATGCTGATTTCTTCAAATCGAAAAAATGTTATGCATACGAAGTCTGTATTATTTTGAAAACAATGCTAATACAACTAGGTGCTTACATGTATATTTAAAATGATCTACGCAAGGTTACACTTATAAGTGTAAGTGTTTTAGAAAAATATATTTTCTAAAATGTCGAATGGGTTACAACAAAAATTGACGTTATACAAGGACAAACTCAAGATTTTTAAAAATAAAAGTATAATACCCTTCTGGCAAACCCATGAAGTTGAGCTCGATGTTAGACGCTTGCAAAAGTAAGACCAGGACATTTAAAAACCTTTCTTGGGAAAAAAATTACGGTCAACAATTGACGTCATCATCGTGTTTAATAAATAATTAGTATTCAGAAAATTTACTTTCTACCTTATGATTTAATTTGTTCAAAATTATTTTGAAAGACTAGCATAGAAATACTTCCACGTTTGCTTTTAGAACACACAAAATAGTTCCAATTATTTTAGAATATACATGTACAAGTTTTTAAAAGTTAAAATTCAAACACATTCATTTGATAAAAGTAAAACTTGAGTTAGAATTTAATTTTAAAAGAGGGTATTGACTTTAGCAACCCCGTGAATGCCTTAAACGATATATTTTGGGCAAATACGTGATGGGGCACCCTTAAGAGCCAAAAATGCCCCTAGAGTCTGATTGAAATTAATATTTCCAGAAAATGATAGAGATCACAATTCGACATGGAGGCGCTATTTCAGCGTGATTCTTTTTTTATTTACTATTTGTGTTTATCTAAAAACTTTTATTTTTAAAATGGAGATCTCACGAGAGGGTTGTTGGACCTTATAGTTATTATTTTTTTCACTTTTTTTTGGTGGCTCCCCCCTGTGGCTTGCTATTTCCTCTGCAGATATGAAGCTCTGACTTAGCAAGAGTTTTGAATGATGTTTAGATGATAAACACGTAACATTACGAGCCAGAATCACAGTGGCCTGTTTAACTATGCTAAAGCAGTGCATCTCATGCATGAGAGCTAGAAAATCTCGAAATTGATCACTAAATAGATTATTAAGCAGCCCAAACAACCCCCCTATCCCATCGCTTCTACTGACTTAGCTAAATTTGCATTTGTTTGTAGGCTAGGAAGAGCAGGTTGAATTTCCAAACCTCAAAGAATAGGGAAAAAAACTCGAAGAAAAGCAATGAAAAAAAAATTCTCCACCGAAAATCTATTAGAAAATATCAGCAGGATAGGCACGCAAAGTTAAAATTAGTAGCAAAAGTTTTGCAAAAAAAAAATTAAGAAAATTAGAAAATTGTTATTAAAAAACTGGCATCAACATCGCGAGTTATAATATCCTAGCCTGAAAGTGATTATTTACGACTTTTTCAATCGTGGGAAAAAAGTTGAGAAATAAAAGTTAATTTTGAGTTGCTTCAAACTCATGCAGATTGTTAAGATCGTTAATTAAAAGTTTTCAAGCGTAAAAGTGATGTCAAAACATGGCATTTTCCGGATTCATTCTTCAAAAATATTTTCTAAGCGACTTAATTTATTATGTTTGTTTTATATGTTCCATCATGTTTCTAACATTAAATGGACGTGCTAATCCTGAACATCTACGATTAAATGTACAATTTTTATTAAAAGTAAATTTTGTTATTTAACATATACGTTTTGTTTATTTAACCATTATAAAGTAGTAAACATCAACTGAAGATCTTACGATGTATCTTAGGTAGTATACGACGAAACTAAGGCATGCATAATTGCCTCATTTATAATAGATGCTTTAGAACGTTTAGCAGGCTTTATGAATTTTGAATTTTGCGAAACTTCAAGAATTTTAAAAAATATTTTCAGAATTCAAGGGTCTAGAACGTGAACTGTATTCTGAGTGGAAATCATATGTGAAATAATGTTAACTTGCAATAACCACGCCTTTTTCATATGTTTTTTTAATCATGTCTGAAAAAGTATACATGTATGTATACGTAATAAATACAGAAATATTTCAAACTACATGGATAGCAGTTTTTGAATTATTTCCATATTATTTTTGTGAAATGCATTGAATAATTCTTTGGTGGGAAAGTTTTTAATCAACAATTATTACAAATCAAAAACATCAGTTCTTGAGTGAAGTATGTATAATCCAATAATCGTGTCGAATTTGCACACGTGACTTGACGACTGCCAAAAGTGCCATTCCTAAAGCAATTGTCTGAGTACCCTGATAATTAAGCTAGAGCTTGGCAAAGAAACATCTCACAGCCAATAGCCTACTAGCTCACGCATAGTTTTTCGAACAGTATATATAAATGCCTCATTTAAACTACTTGTCCATCTTGAGCCTTTCCCCAGTTATCCTTGGCTCCTGGCTCTACAGGAACTTCTCTTCAGAAATGGTGCACGGTTGCCCAATCATTGTTCGTGCAGGGTGCAATGGCTGACTGCATGGACACAGGGTCGGGTCAAAGGGTCCACTCCTCCCAGGCAGCCGGACTCCTCGTTAAGTCGTTTATACATACGATTACAAGAACGAGTCGATGTTCATTCAAAAACACAACCCCTGCAACCATGATTGATGAACTGATCAGCCATTTTGACAACGCGTTGCATCGACAATTGGTAAAAAAGACGAATCGGTTGAAACAGCGAAGATAATTTATCTCATTCTACTTGGAATAACTAGGGAGGTGATTGGGTGCACCACCGGAAGTGCACTTCAGTAGCAACGTCTGCATTCTTTGGGTCCCGTTCGAACCCCGAACCAATTTCGTTTTTTTTTACATTTCGTTTATTGCATTTTCTGCATTTTTTCTGTTTGTTTGGGTATAACGACCCCTGGTGCCGGTGGGATGACCCTGACAACCCGAAAAAATATTATCCTGGGTCACCTGAGATAGGTTTCGAATGCGAGGGCGTCTTAGGCCTTTGGGGTCACGTGAGAATTTTTCCCTTATGGAAAAGGACCATCCAATGAATGTGCAGCACCCAGAAAATATTTTCCAACCTTGAACCTAAATCAACCACATACTAGTAATACTTTTACATGTTGCATGTACAATTTTACATTTTACGCGTAGGCATACTGTATGGTGTAAAGGTGTGTAGCCGTTTATTTAAAATACTTGTTTTATGCACACAAAAAATTAACATATACATTTACATGTTCTATGCACTTTTTTGCAGATTGAAAGGTGGGAACATATTGTGGTGTGAATTACATGTCACATCTCTGAAAACTTTAATTTCAACTTCAAGAATTTCAAAAATGTATTCAAAATTCAAGTGTCCAGAACGTGAACTATATATTCTGGGTATTATTAGCAAAGGTAATATTTCTACAATACATGTAATCTTTGATCTCAATAGCGAATATTCGAGGAAAAACAAATTTCAAAGCAAAAATATTTGTTCTATATTTACAGAAGATGATTTATATACAACGATATCCGTACATTTATAAAAGTAAATTTAGAGAAAGCAAATATAAAGAAAGCATTTCTTGAATTATTTCTATATCTAATGAAAATTTGAAGCAGATATATAAATTGATTAAATAAATTAGCTTTGTGAAATACATATACTTATAGAATAATTCTTTAACGGGAAAAGTTTTTAACAACAATTATTATTCCTAAAGTTTATACCATTAAATATATACCCCAATTCCAATTATGATTTCATAATTATATATGAAGTCTACAGGTTAATACTTAAGTTTTCAAAAAAAAAAATATCAGAAAGATTTAAACTTCCTCTACAGTTTGCACTAAGTTATCTTTTAAAAAATTTAAAAGTTGCAGATATTTGCTTTAGCGTCCTCTTACGGAGGTTAGCCCAAGTTTACTAGCAAAACAAGTTATATTAAAAAAAACTAGCAAAACTAGTTTGAGAAAATTACGTGGGGTGGCAGCACAATATAGGAAAATCTTGTTCAAACGATGATCTAGGCACTTCTAGCGCGCGAAAGTTTAAACCGGCTTCACAACTAAATTTCACTAAATTGATTAGTTAATTTCTCAAACATTTGTTCATCCAATTTAATACATACAGAAAACTATAAAGATTATACCACGAATCATTTACGTAATTTAAAATTAACTCTAATGAAATTCGCAATCTTCACACTAATTAGAACTTTCCTTAATTTAAAACTGGCACTTATTAAATCATAAATTAAATGCGAATAATTTGAAAACTTTAATTTTAAAATCTAGGAGCAGTTTCTTGTTTAGTTATATTATTTACCTACATTTCTTTCTTACACACTTGTATATTCAGTATATATATATAAAACAAGTACCCTAAAATATAATGTTCGTGGAATGAATAGTTATATTAACGTCTGTTCCAATTGGAATTTTTAAATATTGATGGTAAATCCAGTAAAATGATATGATTTAATAATACACATGCTGTATAAACAGTATAACTTAATTACAGTTATTGAAAAAATTATATGGAAAAATAAAAGAAAGAAAAAAACGGAATCGACTTACATGTGACTTGATCTGTGGAATTCCGGAAACTGTTCCAGCTCCTGTAGCAAATTCCCGATGATGGGGAAAGTAAGAGCGATCATGGGATCGTCAAAATCATCGTCAGAAAACACCGGAAATCCGTTGGAATTAGTTCGTTTCACGTTCTTGAGTTTGCGGGGCGGAACAGGAGGTGGGCTGATACTCCGCTTGGGCGGCACTTCCTGTTCCGATTCCACTTCCGTTTCTTGATCCAATTCCATTTCTGCTTCAGCGGGTATATTTTCAGACACCGTGCCATTCAGCCTATTATTATTTACTTCCATGAGGGCGCCATTGGTTATCTCATGTCCATTGCTGGTCATTTCATGCCCGTTCATGGCCATCTCTTGCCCATTGGAGGCCATTTCATGCCCATTCAAGGTTATCGCATGGCCGTTGGTGGTTATTTCATGTCCGTTGGTGGTCATCTCATGGCCGTTGGTGGTTATTTCATGTATGTTGGTGGTCATCTCATGTCCATTAGTGTTAGCACCGGATGACGGCCATTTCGAGCTGACCTCGCGCACTTGGTCATCTTTAGGGGCTTTGGCCAACTGAGCTTCGGAATGGCCAGAGTCTTTGAAACGTTCTGGTGGCTCAAGCTCCCCATCATCCGCTTGACCAACGGTCATCGACACTCTCTTGGTTTCCTCACAGACACCATTTTTATCACAGTTGGGCGACGCTAGGTCCGCCCCAAAGTCCACCTCTATCTCCTTTTCGAGCTGCTCGAAGGGTCCAAGAACCTGCGCCAGGTCGAGGGTAGATGGTCTAGCTGTCAGCAGCGGCGATTCGCGGCCGTTGCAGTGCAGGCTCTGGACACTGACCACCGTGGACGACATCCGGTCAACGACGGTGGAGACGGAACTTCCGGTGTCGTCCGATTCGTATTCGTTGAACAGACTTCTTCTGTCCTCTTCAGCGATGAGGTCAACGTACATGTCCGGCGCCACGGGGAGGATAAGGTCCTCCGGTCCCGATGATCGCCTCTGCATCAGCTCCTCC
The DNA here is from genome assembly GCA_034698745.1 of Megaphyllum sjaelandicum. Lineage (NCBI taxonomy): Eukaryota > Metazoa > Arthropoda > Diplopoda > Julida > Julidae > Megaphyllum > Megaphyllum sjaelandicum. The sequence continues at coordinate 5,250 of JAQGBX010003623.1, read as the reverse complement.
CATCCTGGGAGTTTCATTCCTAAGATGCTTCCGGTTTTATAGCCTTGAGTTTCTCGCTCTTCAGAGGCGACGGCGGTGCCCCTGGCGGTGGGCGGAGATGCTGAAGACGAGTCGCTGGACGACACAGACTCCTTGCGGGTCACCTTCGTCTTGCGGGGTGGAACCGGGGGTGGCGTCACCGGCACTTCCGGTAACTTCTTAGCTGTTAAAAAAAAATAGAAACAATGTTTTTACTTCAGTAGAAGTTGGTAAAAAGGGTGATGATAGATAACTGCATTTTTAGAAATTTCACAAACTAGTCCCAATTAATGTAACAAAATGCAGGTAAAAATTAAAGAAAGCTATATAATATGTAAATTTGAATAATTTTTTATTGTTTTAATATTAATTTCCTAATTAAACTTAATAAAACCGTGTTAAACAAACACCGCATCAAGAAATTAAAAAAAGTAGATTTCTTGCCTCTTGAAGCGTCCATGAAGCGCCCCGGCTTGGGGGGTAGGGGCACTGCGGGGGCGCTGCTGCTTATCAACGTTTCCTGGCGATTGGTCATGAGTTTCCCATTCTGAACACCTTTGGCCGCAGCGCCGTTCCGGCAACCAGCTTTCGGTGCTGGACACGAGATGGCGTGGCGCACCACCAGCTTGATGGCCACGGGGGCCTTCTTCAGCGTGGTGACGCAGTCCACTCTGGTCATGCGATTCACCGCCCGGCCATCAATCTTGAGAATCTCGTCCGTTTCCGCCAGTCCTCCCCACGAGGTGGCGGTGCGAGCGGCGGGCGAATCAGGCGCCACCGATTGGATGAAAACGTGGGAGACACATTCCAAGGCCTGCATGCCTCCCTCAAATTTCAAGCCCATACCCAGCCTCTCCCCCGGAAGGCGGTACATGATCACTTCCTCTTCCAGAATGGATACTTCCGCTTCCGCCGGCGTGTTGCTCTCCAGTGCCACCACCGTGACGAAGGCGCTGCTCGACGACCCACAATCCATTTCGCGGTTGCGGTCGTTGTTCACCTCCAGAACTGTGACGAATTCCTCACCATTCAGGATGTTGGACGGAGGCTTCATGTTTGAGGCGCCACCGACGAGTCGCTCGCGAACTTTCCAGAGGTCGGAGGTCGGGGGTCAACGCAACACCCTCGTTAGGGCAAGCATGGCACGTTTCCCTGGCGGCCGACGAAAACCTGCATGGCGGAACGAATCTGCAATGACAAGAGCAAATTAATGAGTTTACCAAAGAAAGATAAACCAAACAAGCATTTCTCTACACCTACAGGTGGCGCCACGGGCGTGTCATTACTAGAGTCATTACCAAAGAGTCAAAAGGACTCTTCAGTAAATACATGTAGCTGAGTTAGTAAACACTTCGAAATTCATTGTTGCAATTCTCTAGTCAATTTTGTGAAAACCCAAAAGTGGAAATATGTGAAATTTCTATATATATACTGGCAAGTTAGGAAATTTAATCTTAGTGCTTCCCATAAGCCATTGAATTGATAAAAACAAATGGAAATATCTGCAAAATGTACTGTTGGAAATTTTTAAATCACAAATTGGAAAGAAAGATATTTCCAATATATCAGGAAATGCATATTGAAATTTATGCTGTGAAATGCATTTCACAATGCATTACGAAATGATCATTACGAAATGCATTTTGAAGCACGTTTCACAATTCAAAAGTTCAATCAAAGCCTCAATTTAAAAGCGTTTGACAAAAGCATTTTTCGTATTGGCAGAAATAAAATTCGTTTTTGAATCATTTTTTAACATATTTATTTTTCAAATTAAAACGAAAACAATTTTTTTTCTATTTTACATAAAACGTATAAAAATGGAGCAATTTTTTGCTTTCGGATTAAAAGGAACATACAAGTACTGTAGCAAGTACCTCGTAAATTCTGACCACTATAGAGAACGTTTAACACGTTTGATAACCATTTAACAATACAGTGCACCTTTACAACTCCCTAAAATAAAGCATTTTAGGTTGATTAACAGCTATAATCATTTGCTGATACCTCGGTATTTGTTCAAAATTAATCCTAACAATTTCATTGCACCCTGTAGACGTTTGCCCTAAACGTAGTCATTCCTGCAATACTCAAACGTATTGCAGAAAATGACTCATTTAGGGGAATAAGCCAAAAGTTCCATAGATTGCTAGTAGATGGCAGCACATGACGAGGCTTGTTTTCTGCTTCAGTTTGCCAAAATTGAAGACTGAATACAATATTTGCCGATAACGAACAGAATTAATAATTGTACCCATCTTCAAGTGGTCGGTAAAAATTCTGAAATTCTCGACCAAACAATATTTTTATGTATGTATTTATTTTAGTAGTGGCAGTAATTTGACTTTATAATTATTATTATTATTATTATATTATTTTTTCACTATTATTGACAAAATTGCATACATGGGTAACAAAATTGTTAATAATAATAATTATAACAAAGTAATGATGACCTTTCTGTTATGGATGACCTCACAAAATAAAAAAAAAATTCCACGGAAGATAGCAAAACTAAGCAAATGCTAGTAAAGATCCATGGATAGTTTCGTAAATAACCAAACATTTTACCTGTTTACTAGTTGACAAGGTATATCTCACATAAAATTAAATTATGTAACATGTGTTCCGATTGATAATAAAAATTATTTGTCATTAATGAAATTGTGCAAATTAGATTTAAGGTAATAAATTCATCTCAAGTTTTTGTAATTTCACTCTCCTCTCGTTATATTTATCTTTATATTTATTTATTTCACTAGTTTACTAAGATATATTTGTATATCTTTAGTAATTTTTTTTTAATTTTTCATCTAATGTTTTCATTGATTTTTAGAGCTTGAAAAAGCCTAAATGTAGGGCGAAACATCGCAAATAAAATTATAGTTTTTGATCTAGAATTTCAATGATTTTCTTACTGTTTTAATGAGTTCTTTTTTCATGAATTGCAACTGCTTGGAAAATCCAGAAATATCTACATGTACTTTTAGATTTTTCAAGATTCTTTTTTTTTTCAAGATGAAGTTTAAAACATCTTACAGACAACCTGGACAACACAACCTGATACATTTTACGTTCATAGCAGCATAGTCAACCAGTGTCCCCTAGTGAGAAAATTAATTGGACAGATTCCGTATTTTCATCTGCACACATGCACACGTGATTATTATATAACGAATTTTCGGCTCATATAGCAAATGCTCGATTTTGCACGCATCTCAAGGCAGATCTAATTTCGTTTCAATAATTGAAAATACAGCACGTTTTGTCTTCCAACATAGTTTTTACACCTGTTCGGACTATTAAATGAGGTGCTACACTGTTTCATTTTTTGGGCTAAAATTGACGCGTGTGAACAATCCTGTTTCATGGTTTTTCGGTCAAGCTTGTCATCTCGAAATGGCACACAATATAGAAAACAGTGGCATTTCACCGATTGTTTTTGATGATGACAGCCCATTTTTTTTTTAAGAAATAAAAAACAGGTACGTTGCGGCAATTTAATTTCACTGTTTTTTTGGCCACCTGTGACCCGCCGTGAGGTACAACTTTTTCGTTTCGTTAACTTTTTAATGCATTTGACCAGTTGACACATTCCTCGTCCCCAGTCTCCCTATCCTGAAACCAAACTTTGTTGTTTCTTTGCAATTTCCTTTTTTTTTCTCGTTCATTTTTTCTTTTTTATTTTTTTGTTAAAACGAAATTGTTCGACATGGTTGTCGAAATTACTTATGCAGGAATTTTATGTACAGAAGGGAAACGTTTCTACGCTGTTGTTGTTTTTTTCTGCCTAATTTCGACATTGAGATGCGAAGACGCTCTCTCACTTTCTCCGAAACAATGTTGTATCGACTTTCTTACATGAAATATTCAAAGAAATCGCGTTGATTAACTATCGAGGATTCATGACCCTGTGGTCAACCATTAATCACGTGGAGAAAAAAAAGGACATGTTAATAAAGGCCGTTGCCATTTGATAAATAATCGACGAAAGGGCAGACACCAAGAATCTCACAACTTTTTACAGAAGATGGATCAAATATATACGTGTGGACATTAAAACATTAAACTTCACTGCATACTGTCTTCGTGGGGAATTCTACAGGAATTGCAGTGGACGAGTAGTACAGAAATGGAATTTTAATCATGGAAGTAATCAAAATTCCATAACATACGTGCAGACTTTGGTTGGGTTTTTTGGCCTCGGCTGTTTAGCTGCCAATTGAACAAAATAGTATACTGTCATCCTAAACAACGATACAGTATACACTGTACATGTAGTTACAACGTCGCCAGATAGAAAGAGGATGACAATTTGACAAGTTTCAGAGCATGTGCAAGAATGAGCAGGAGTCAGCTTACTGTCTTTGAAGTCATCTGTTCTGTCTCTGCTTACTGTCGATAAATTCACGTGACTATTCAAACAGACTTATTTTGCCTTGAAAATGTGAGGAACTACTGGACTGGGTTCTATCTGTTTGTCCAAGTTCTATCTGCAAGTCAAATTTCCAAAACTTTTTGCAATAAAGCATGTTCCTGGAACATATCAATCTTATCGAAGATGCTGCTGCATTCCGCAACCCATACAGTATATACTGTAGAACAGGGTCGATTTCAATTGGCAATTACTTCAAGAACAGCTATCTCAGCTATTTTTAGTATTAAACTGTCGTCAGATAGGAAGACAAGTAATACCAACCAAGGTTGTAAAAAGGAAATTGTTTACAGAACGGTGACACGAACGCAATTAACGATTTTCCGGAAATGCAGACAAATTCTTGTCGCAATGTACTGGAGCCAGCTAGGGACTCGCTGTCATCGGTATTGTTTGGGGAAAAACAGTAATAACCTTGAATTACAATCGCAGCGTGAACAATTGAGGTTGATGAAAGATTTTGTGGAGTCTTCACCGAATAAAAAAACGACAGAATTTCCTGGGATATTGTTCAATTAAGCTCTATCTTCAATTCAAAGACATGTGCAGGTAGTTTTGTAATAACTCAGCTTTCCGAGCAATTCCTCAAGACCTATTTTCAAAATTGGACAGGACATGGAGGAGGAGGGGGGATAGGTTACATAAACAGGACAAAGGCGGACAGGAGGGAGGGTGGGGGTCTAAAAACCCGGAAAAATACATAACGTCCTTCATGGATGGTCCGTTATTTTAAATGAAATCCAGATGGTGCAAAGTCAACTCGACTGGCATTTTAGCAATTTAGGTATTTACATTTC
>JAQGBX010003622.1:0-16935 GCA_034698745.1 Megaphyllum sjaelandicum | reverse complement strand
CCCCCCCCCCCCAATGCAAAGTGTTCACTATTCATAGTATGCAGAGTTCAATGTATAGAACAATTTTAACTTGGGCTTCTATGGAGAAAAATTTGAGCTGGAAAAAAAGGGTTAAATGTTCAGAGTTCCAGTGTATAGAGGTGTTCAAAACAACAGCATTCACTGTATTTTGCTAAGAAAACTGCGACTAGAATTTACATTAATGTTAATAACTTCCCCTTTATTTTTTTAATTTAAAATTTGTCTGTCTCTTCCTTAAATTTGAATGCACAATTGCAAGCTTAATTTTATAGTTAATAATGTGCTAAATGTTTGTTTTTCAGGTGCCTGCAACACACCACTGTTGGATAATGCAAAAATTTCTGCCACATCCAGTTTATCTGCTGACAGGGGACCTAGCAAGGCTAGATTGAATGGTAAACTATAAGGGATTTTCGTATTTTATAATCTTATGCAATAATCTTTGCAACTTAGACCGCAGACTCCAAAATGCAATAATGGTTTCTTGCCGACAAATTGACAGGTGATGTTGTTCCAGGTATTATGTAACTTTGATAACTAATTACAACTGGCAGGTTTTGGATGTAACCCGTGCATTCTGCACTAAACTTGCTTTATTTTTATAAATGTAAAAGTGCTCCCATTATAGTTGGGTTTGTGTGATGCAAATGCTGTTAACCGCCAATTTTAAAAATATAGCCTATTTGGGATCAATTCAACTAGAATATGGTGCAACTGATCATTGGTGTTGTATGTGGTTTTGAGTTTACCTCCATTACAGGCCGTATTGCATGGGCTGCTGGCAATTCTGATTTCGGACAGTATTTTGTGGTTGATCTTGGGGAAACAAAAAATGTGACAGCTATCGCCACACAAGGACGCCCATATACAGCACAGTTTGTTCAAGAATATCGCATTGAATATGGCAATAATGGAATTGACTTTGCTGAATACAAAGATGCTGAAGGAAATACAAAGGTAAAAATATTTTTTGCATTTACTTAACCATAAGTATTTGTTTCTTTTTTAATCACAGATGCAAGTGCTTGGTCGCCAATGAGCAGTACCTACAATGAATACATTGATTTCGATTTAGGGGAAACTAAAAATATTACTTCTATAGCAACTAAAGGCTTGGTACACAGCCAGCAATTTGTAGCACAATATGTGATACTATATAGTGATGATGGTGGAATTTGGCGGCCTTACTCTGCCCCAGATGGGAGTGCAGAGGTGGGAAATTAAAGATTTCTCTGCAACCTAAAGGTTTTTTGTGAGAATGGCAGTGGAATGATACTCCAATGTGCTAGTTTTGCTCTAACTCATTTGTGCATTACTTTTGATTTTAAGTTTTGATATTTATCTTATGAAACACTGCATTTTAATGTGCATGTATGTTTCTCTTTAAGTTGAATGTTGAAATATAAATAAAATATTTTGTTAATAGCATTTGCTAGTTCGTACGGTATTTTATGTAGTAATAGATAATGCATGTATAAATTGAACTATAAAGGTATAAACATATTTCTAATTTTTTTTGATAAAAACCTTTTCTATCTAAATTAATTTAGATTTTCGACAGAATACCTTTAATGGGCAGTTGGTCAAAAATTCTCAATAAAACTTTGCTTTTAATCACCACAGCCTAAAATGTTAATACCACATCAGAGTTTTGAGAATTACACCATTTGAATGGCTTCTTCAAGCTGCATGCTTTGTTGTATCTTGCTAACCTTCGATATAGTTTCATTGTATTGTCAACTGCAATTTTTTTTAGTCTTCACGTTTGACTTTTGAATGAATCCATTTTTGTTTCCTTGCATTTAGTTCATTTTCCAAAAAGTCGATATTATAAGTACGTTTCTCACAATCCTTTAGCTTTTCAAAGCAAATCGAGATGGAAATTCTATTCAGCGTCATGATTTTGAAAACCCAATTGTTGCACAGTGGATTCGTATCAACCCTACGCGATGGCGTGATCGTATTGCAATGAGGGTGGAGCTGTATGGTTGCAATTATGGCAAGTTTTTTTATAACATCATTTTTACTTGCACCTAACATTTCCAGTATTCTAATGCTTTTTTATTTATTAGTTGAGGAAGTAATGAGTTTTGATGGCCGAGGCTATGTTCGTAAGGATTTGAGTTATGAACCCATCATGTCTCGCAAAGACAACATTCGTATCAGGTTTAAAACTAGTTTTGCTGATGGAATTTTGTTGTACAGTCGAGGAACCCAAGGAGACTACTTTGCATTGCAACTAGTTGACAATAAGCTTGTGTTAAATATTGATTTAGGTAAGATAAGAAAGTATTTTATTGGATTAACATTTCGCATGCAAAGCTTGCTAATGTGACCATCATTGTATTTTTTTTTTTTTTTTGCAGGATCAAAGCAGATGTCAAGTATCACCGTGGGAAGTCTTTTAGATGACAATTTGTGGCATGATGCCATAATTTATAGGAATGGAAAAGATATCGTTTTTACTGTTGATCGTGTAATTGTAAAGCAGAAAATCAAGGGCGATTTTTCTCAGTTAGATCTAAATAGAGAGGTAAGTTCTTGAAGCAGTTCAAATTCCTCTCTTGTGCAAGTGGAATGCATTTGTGTAAGACACTGTGTAGCTACATCTACATATGGCCATTGTCCTTTTTAATTTTTTTCTAGATATATATTGGTGGTGTGCCAAACTTCAATGTTGAAGGCCTTTCAGTTACTTATAATTTCACTGGCTGTATTGAGAATCTCTATATTAACTATACAAATTTAATATATGATTTAAAATATAAGCAAGATTTTACTTATACGAAAGTTGGAACTGCGTTTTTCTGTAGGGTAAGTGGTTTATAAGAAATTGTCTTGATTATTATATATATATATATAGTCTTAATATAATTTCTCTGATTTTTAGGATGAAATCATTATGCCAATCACATTCAAGCACCCTGACTCCCATCTTGTACTTAAATCCAACGAAGGAATGGGTAGCCTCAATATTAGTGTAGACTTTCGCACTTTTAATGAGGAAGGGCTGCTTATTTACCACAAATTTTCGATACCAGGTTCATTAAAGGTATATAGAAGATTGCATTAACATTCTTGTTTTTTCTTGTGCCACTTAATGACATTTTTATCTCTTATAGTTGTACCTTAATAAAGGGAAAATAAAAATAGATATTGCTGTTCAGGACATTCCAAGAGTTACAATTGATGAGTTTCCAGGTAATTTTACTTTGCTATGCTATTGTGTGTTATTCGCTACGTTAAATGACAAGCTCTGATGCTTATTTATGTATGCATTACTTTCTTATAGATAAGTTTAACGATGGCGCCTGGCATAAAGTAATACTGATTGCAGCTGAAAACTTTACTGAAATCAATGTTGATCGAAGACCGGTTAAAATCCGCCGAATACTAAAGATCACAACTGGCAACCAGCACTTAATTGGAGGTAGTGAAATTTACTTATGCCATCATTAAATGAATTTTGTAACCTTCTATTTTTTTGCAATCTTTTCTTTGCTACTTTCTTAAATATAGGTGGCCTTCATGGAGCAGCTGGATTTGTTGGTTGTATGAGATACATTTCTATCGATGGTACTGTAACTCAGCCATTGTCTACAGTTGGTGAAGTGCTTAGAGATTCTTGTCAAATGGTTGACAGGTAAACTATTATCCTTCATGTGCAAGTTTATTGTCAAGTTACAAAATAAGTCAATTTAATTTCATGTACTGGTGCACTGTGTTGATGCAGCAGTGAAAGTTCTTAACATTGAAACAATGTTAGTATGGTTAACACATTTCATTATTCTTGATTTTTAAATTTTAATTACAGATTTTCCAGTACTCTTCCTCATAGTGATTTTTAATGCCATGGAATTTCAGTTAAATAATTGGCAAGTCTTCTTTATTTGATAGATGTAATCCAAACCCTTGTGAGCATGGAGGTATCTGTGAGCAAAATTCAGACGAGTTTTTCTGCAAATGTTTAGAATCTGGATATGGAGGAGCTGTGTGCCACACGTGTAAGTTTTTGGAAATCAAACTATTTAATATAAGATGTGTAAAATCTGGCCCAATGATTAGAAAATAGACTTGAAAGGGTTGTCTCACATCTTTCTCTGCCTGGTTTTTTTCCAAATTTACTTTTCGTGTTTATTTCTTTATATTGCCCTTACATCCATTTCTTTTAATATGTCTTATTAACTTCTTCAGTCTTTTCAGTCATCCCACTATTTCACCCATTCCCCCATACAGATTTGGATGTGCAGGCTGTGGCCTTCATGAAACAGATTATGAGAGATGAGGGCCAATTTATGCTATTGAGTTGGATTTCATTTGTGTAAGATATCTGTGAGCACTAATGCTTGGTAATTGTGTTGTTTTGGTTATAGCTATCAAAGCACTATCCTGTGAGGCTTTCCACCAGAACAATCCTCAAATGCGTAGAGAAAACATAATGATTGATATTGATGGAAGTGGTCCATTAGATCCCTTTCCAGTGCTCTGTGATGTTTCTGGTAAGTTTAGATATTCAATTAATAAGATATGTTTGACGTATAATTCGTTTAGAAGTATAAACTGAGCTTTTTCATGTTAACCTCTATTTTCTAGCTGATCTAGTGAATACTACTACTACTCTTGGTCATCGCAGTGATAAAACCACACCAGTTAATGGGTTCGACAAACCTGGAAGCTTCAACCAAGATATAATGTATGACGCCAATTGGGATCAAATTACGGAATTGGTCAACCGTTCAAGAACTTGCAAGCAAAGTTTAATTTATGAATGCAAAAAATCTCGATTGTTCAATTCTCCAAGTAAGTTCATGGCCTGGTCAATATTGCATCAACCTAAATCTTGTTTTACTATTACAGCATGGAAAGTAGAGCACTTAAATCATTGTCTAAACTATTTTAGCTTGTTTATATGTAGTTCTTAGAAATGATATTACAAATGTTCTCTTAAATCATTTATTCCCAGGTTTCCCCATGTGAAACTATTAAAATATGCCAAGTGTCTTGCATTCAATATAATGTTAAATGTTTGCAAGATTGAAATTGTGATATGATATAATCAATCTACTTTTCATATTTTTCTCCAGGATAATTTCTTATTTAGTGTTGAATGGAAATGCATATTTTGTGGTTGTCTTGTTATAGATATTGTGATAATTATTTAGGCTATTGTTAATATGAACATTTGCCCTACAGTTCGAGATCGAAGATTTGAACCATTTTCTTGGTGGGTTTCACGTGGAAATCAAAAAATGGATTACTGGGCTGGCTCTCTACCTGGCACCTACAAATGTGCCTGTGCCCTGACTGGAACCTGTGTAGATAAATCACGCTGGTGTAACTGTGATGCCTTTAGAGACGATTGGCAATCTGATGGAGGTGATATTACTGACAAAGGTTTCCTTCCTGTGCGGCAGTTGCGATTTGGCGACACTGGCACTCCTCTTGATCTTAAAGAAGGAAGATATACTTTGGGACCATTAAAGTGTGAAGGAGATTGTGAGTGTTTTTTGATCAAATGACCAATCATGTATATGTATTTGTTCTGATCTTAATTTTGTTGTATATCTAGTTATCTATGACAACGTTGTCACTTTCCGGCAGATGGATGCCACCATTAATTATCCAACATTTGACATGGGCCATTCTGGTGATGTTTATTTTGAGTTTAAAACCACGACTCAAAATGGAGTTCTCGTTCATAGTATTGGCCCAACCGATTACATTAAGATATCCCTTGTAGGTTAGTGGATTAGATTTGATTATGCTTGGCAAATGTAATTTTGTCATGTGATTATAGGGGTACTTGAACAGACTGAAGTTTTTCAATTAAGGTACCCACTTTCCATCCCAATTTGGCTGTGCATGTGCATTTGACTCAACTGATTCTGTTAAGTGCATTTGAGTATGTGTCCAAGAAAGAAAATGATCCACTTTAGTGACCTAGTTGTGAAATTTAAGCTAGTGCGATTCTAACCAATGATTTTCGCCTTCACTTCTGCAAAGGTCTTTGCAGTTGGTCAAGCCAATCAGAGCTTCATTTTCAAAGAAGGTTAACAGAATTGCTATGGGCGTTTTTATGTGGCCAACTTTTTAGCTCTGCTAATTTCTTTTCTGTTCTGAGTACCGCCTTTATGAAAATATTCTTAGTAATGTTAAATTGTCTATTCACCAAATCTGATAGTTTGGTATTGTTTGCTGTGTTAGTAAGTTGTTTTTTTCTCCTTAGGTGGTGATCAAATTCAGTTCACTTATTACGCTGGTAATGGTCCTCTTGGTGTGAGTGTTGAAACTGCAATAAAATTAAATGATGGCAGGTGGCACAGTGTTTTGGTAGAAAGAAATAGGAAAGAAGCAGAAGTTGTTGTAGATGGTTCTTTGCGCAACAAAATTCGGGAGCCAATCGGTGTGTCTAGGGCAATTTATTTGACTTCAGACTTTGTTGTTGGTGAGTACCGTATGAAACCAAAGTTTAATTGTATATGTATCGCAGTTTGATAAATGTCTAATGGGTGCATTTAGGTGCCACGGTTGATTATCGTGATGGCTTTGTTGGTTGTATGCGTTCTCTGATGCTCAATGGTCGACCTCAGGACATGTACAACCTTGCCCAGCGAGGACTTTATGGAATCTTACCTGGTTGTATTGGAAAATGTGAAAGTGGGCCTTGCTTGAACAACGGGACGTGCCATGAAGGCTTTTCACATTACACGTGTGATTGCCGATATACTGCCTTCAAAGGACCCATCTGTGCTGATGGTAGGCTTATTTTCCTAAACTTGTAGCATGGGCATGGACAGGCTTTTAGCGACTGTCAAGATGGACACGTATTTTGCATGCTGCTAGCCTTCTAGGATTGTTTTTGTTAGGCCAAGGACAAGGGAAGTGATCTCAATTCATGGAGATGCCTAAAAAAGAATAGTAAATTGTTAATTGTCTTTACTGACTTTTCCCTTGGACTTTTCTGACTCCATGTTGGCATCTTTGAAGTACTAGTGCTAACTGGCTTTTGGCCCAAATTTACTAACCAATAGTCCAGTATCATACAAGCAGTAGATTCCAGTAAGTGCATACCTGCTATTTTCATTCTCAGTGGAGTGTTATTTCGAAAGAAAGAAAAAGATACGATTTTATAATTCCATATTTTTTTTAATTTTCCAAGTTTTGCCAAGTATAAATTTGCAAAATTGTCCACGTTTTCCCAGAGTGCAAATTTTTAAAATTTACCACGTTTTCCCAAGGTGTGGAGGATATTTAACACGTATTCTTCACATGCACTGCACTAGCCAATATTAGGGTTTGTGGGGAAGGGTGACCATAAACTAAATGCAGTTTAGGCTGCTAAGCGACTACTGATGGAGTGGTTCAAGATCAAAGGAAAATCCAAATCGATGCAACTGCAAACAACCTAGGTAAGTATAACTGATATGGAGTCTCAAAGAGGGGTATGATTGCTAAGGAAGAAAAACCAACGAAGTACCTACAGACGGAGCCACCAGCTTTAAAGGGCTTGCTACTATTCAGATAACTTACACATATGGCTTCTGAGTTTTTTAAGATTATAATTTTTTTTCTTCAGAAATTGGGGTCCATTTGAGGCAAGATGATATGATTGAGTATGACTTTGAGGGAACCTACAAATCGACCACGGCTGAGAAAATCAGAATTGCATTCTTTACCACAGAACCTGGTGGATTACTGATGGGTTTGACTGGTCACACCGGAGAATATCTCAGTGTAGTCATGGCTAACAGCGGTAAGCATCTTATGTTTAGTTCCTCTTGGAATTTAGGTTGTTTGAACTTTGTAATCAGTTAAAAGATATCGTTGCTGTCAAGAGGTTTTTAATCTACTTGGTAATTTTGCCTATGACGGAGGAATTTCCATCCCCCCAAGAGGGATCTTTAACGTCCAGAATTCAAACAGGATAATGTGCCTCCGTTTAGACCAATTTTGCAATTCCTGTAAATTCTAACCAACCTTGACCTGGGAGCGACCACACTAGTTAGGGTTGCGAGCTATATTTTTAGGTATATGCCATTATTGATGCTCTAAAAGTGGGTTACGATCATACTTCTTTGTCTTTTTATGGTCTTGAATTTGCGAATCGTTAATCTCTTACTGGTAATTATGTTACCAGTCATATTATGTTTTCTCTATAGCCTGTGTGGCTCATGTGAATGATTTCTATATAACTTGCTCAACTTATTCCAAACGCATCTAAATAACAAATCTTGTAGGTCACATCAAGGTTGTGTTTGATTTTGGATTTGAACGTCGAGAGGTTATATCCAATTTCTCCCTTGCCAATGGTCAAACTCACGATTTAAGAATCTATCGTGAAAATGGAGGTAAAACTCTAGTAATTGAGGTAACTAAAGATATGTAGTTTTAACCATTGGCGATTTGCCCTAACACTGATAAGAACATAGAAATTTATTATTATATACTGTAATTGATTTTAGACCGACAACTACGCACCTGAAAAGCACACATTTCCTATTGACCGAACACAGGACGTACAGTTTGACAACATTAAGAACCTGTACATTGGCAAAAACAGTAAGTCTGATAAATAATTTTTTTCCCTTGTAACATTGCTTTTTATTAATGCTTCTTGTATTTGCAGAGACAATGACTGCTGGAAAAGGCTTTGTTGGATGCATTTCACGTATTGTATTTGATGATGTGTATGTGCTGAAACTGCTGTTCCAGGAGAATCGCCCGGCCAACATTCGTTCATCTCCTGGAGAATTACGTGAGGATTTCTGTGGAATTGAAGCAGTCACATATCTGCCTGAGCCTGCTGAAACTAGATCCCCGCCAACTTTCGATCCCAGTATATTGAATGAATATAGAGGGTATACCAGGGCAGACTCTGCTGTTTTAGGAGGTAAATGGATTATTCAATTTGACCCCTTTTTCTCCATATTCTTTTATTCTATTCAATTGATATAGGAAAATTCCTAGATTTGTTAACATGTGCACCATTGATATTAGATGTAAAAGCCATCATATACAAAATTATAAATTTAACATTATGATTAACACAGTGATGTAATGCCTAATATTAGATGATATTCAATCTTTAAGTAACAAGTTTGAATGATTGCAAAGTACTTTCAATATGAAAACTTCGTAAAATGCACATTTTTTAATTAAACATTTACATGCTTGTGCAGGAATTCATACTGAACAGGTATTTTTAAAAGCATGTCTATTTGTTAGTAAATTTACAATTATTTAGAATAGTTTAGAAAATTTGATCCTGTTGAGAAAAAAAAATATTATTTTGATTGTTGAGTAAAAAAAGGAATTTTTATATAAGATGTAACATCTCGTCTAAATGCTCATGAAATCAAATTTCTCTTTGTATGCACTTCTCCACATTTTATTATTCATTTTAAAAAGTAATGCTAGGCTCATTCAACAACTTAATTAACAATTCAAGATGATCTTAGGACTTGTATTCTCCACAAAATAGACATTTAACATGCAATAAGCTAAGAATTTAATTAAGATTTCGTTATTTGTGGAAAATGATGAACTACCGTAAATACGGAATTAAGCGCCCCGGCGCTTAGCGATTATTATAGGCAGGCGGCTATTGCGGATCCGACGCTTGTCTGTTCCTCGACTTTACATCTAAGCTATCGGGTCCGGCGCTTAATTCCGTATTTAAGCTATGGTTACTTAAATTAACTAGAAAATGTAAAAATAGACAATTTCTACTTTGTGTAGAAAAATTGTTTGCATGCCAGTATCGATAATTTAGAATTTAATTTTAATTTTTTAGCACCACCATAAAGGATTTAAATTTATTTTACTTTGAATGCACTGGAAACCAAGTATAATTTAATAACAGATACTTATGAAATATTTTTTTTTGTGGGTCCTAAGGTATTTTGGCCATAATCTTCTTAGCGTTAATCGCTATGGCAATCCTTATTGGCCGATACGTGTCCCGACATAAAGGCGAATACAAGACCCATGAAGATAAAGGGGCACACGATGCGCCAGATGCGGATACAGCAATTGTGCAGGGACAAACTGGTCATAACGTATCAAAAAAGAAGGAAATATTCATATGAGAGAGCAGTGAATCTACTGAAGAATACCTATCTGTGGTAAGCTACTTCGTTGTAAATTTACAGCCCAACTCGAGATTGGTGTGCTGCATTCTATCAACATGGATTGTCCTGACAAACGCATAATACACAGTGTAAATAGAGAATTCGAGTAGCTCATAGACACTTAAGGAGGGTGTGATCTCAGATGGTCCTCCATCCAGCAGTACCATGCCTCCAGTATAGATGGATCTGTATTTTTGGAGGTTTTTCTCCTGGAACCGACTCGTGCCGTTTCATGCAGTTTTACTGTTTCATTAATTTTAATGCATGGAATGAGTGCAGCTTGTTTATGCTGTTTTCTTTTATATCTTATCCTTGTTTGGTGATCATATACCGCATCAGAAAGTAGTATTTGCCTCTTAGTCATGTCTGTTTTTGGTCAAGTCGTTTCACCATTATTTCATTAGTTGGATAACAATTTGCATTTTTAAGTGTCATCACATATGGAATCGTTAATTTTATTGAGGGTATTTTTTATCATTAGTTTTCTCACAGAATATAAAATTGTCCAGGTGCTAGCTATGCATTAAAAAAAGAACACGTTTATACTCTAGCCCAAAGGTAGTCTATGCAAAAACAGGCTTCGAAACGCTTTGGGTCACATTCATAATGGCATGCATGCATGTTGAGATAACTATCGAATAATGATATCAAAATCACTGCCAAACGTTAAAATTGGTTACTATGGTCATTCATGAGAATATGAGAATCGCATTTTTAGTTTTTTTAGAAAATTTGTCTGAAATTGTCTACCAACTCCCTAATTCTGTCTAATATCAGGTACCAGAGCAGTTCTACCAGTGTTCCAAGAATGGAATAAAAATTGAAAAATCAACACTTTTTTCATAAATTTTCTAAAAATTCTTTGCATTGTGAAATTTTTTTCTCCCCTCTAATATACTGTACGTATACATAACATGAATTTTAAGATATCGTTACGAGGGAAAAATTGATGCAGATGTTTACCTTGTTAATCATGGATTAATCATATGCTTAAAATATGATTATCGATTTGACGCTCTAATACAAATTTAGTAAAAACAAATTGTGAACCCTATGATTTGTAACATAGCATAATGCGCAATTAAATTCGTCCAGTTCTAATTTTCAACGTCATGATGGCGAAAGTTCAAATTTCCTTTGCTGCATGCAAAGTCCAGGGGGGATCGACATGTCCATTAGTGAAATTGCAAAAAGGATGCCAACTCGGCTCTTTCAAGAATTATAGACTGGTGCATTTAAGTTAACGATACCATTACATTGCATTATATTTTTTCTATTTTCTCATTGTCTTGAATTGTTTTTAATTGTATATACTGGTAGTTCAGATGTAGCATATTGTATGCACCTTGTTCATTTAGTGAATATCATGATTTTCTTTGTAAATGATAGAGTGGAGGAATTTCAATGTGTACTAAGGCAAAGGTAATTTTTTACTACAACAGAATAAAATAAGGATGTTTCTGATAATTTTTAGATGTGCGTTTTCTTGATTTTTTTTTTTTTGCTATCACACGTTTAGTTACTGTTAATTACAGATTTCACAATATTTGTTTTAGATTGAAATAACCTAAATCATTTTTTTAAAAAAATTTTTTTTGTATTTCCCAGTTTCTTATCCGTGAGTTTTATTTTTCACTAATTTCCTTAATTTACATCCATGTTGGATCAGGATGCCAATGTGATAACAAGTGCTACTACCCAGTAACTGGGTATAATCAGATATTCAGAGTCAGGGAAGTGACACCTAATGGAGTTGACACCCGGTCGACTATAATCATTGCTAGCTGTGTAATGAGCTAGTGCACTGGAGTACAGGTTTCTTGCACCAGGCTTTGCGAAGCCCAGGAGATCCTCCAGTAGGACATCCTTCCAATGCTCTGGGACTGGATCCAACTTTGGACAGAACTTGACGTGCAACCGGGAAGAGCAAAACGGATACTCTTGTCTCGGATTGGATTATTGTAGACGGACCCGCCGTTAGGGGTCATTCCCCTCTTCAATACCTCAATACTACCTCATTAATACCTCTTCAATATTTCAATCTTATAGGAAGGGATGGGAAAGGAAGACAGTCGACCATGGCCGATTTAATATGGAACTATCCTGGCATTCGCCCTGGAAGGATTGTGGGAAACCATGAAAAGCCACAATCGAGGATAGCCGACCCGGGAATCGAACCCGGGTCTACCGAATGTGAGACGAGAACGCTAACCTCTAAGCTACCTCTCTTCCAGTGCCTAGTCCATAACTTCGTGTGTTTCCCCCTAGAT
The DNA here is from genome assembly GCA_034698745.1 of Megaphyllum sjaelandicum. NCBI lineage: Eukaryota > Metazoa > Arthropoda > Diplopoda > Julida > Julidae > Megaphyllum > Megaphyllum sjaelandicum. The sequence continues at coordinate 4,514 of JAQGBX010003622.1, read as the reverse complement.
GGCGATATTGGTACTGGATCAGTGGGCGTCCAGTACCATACCAGACCATACTGCCATAGCGTTCGTATAGGACATGGTGTAGGGGGTTTTGGTATTATGGGAGGGCACAGTGCCACAGACGGAAGTCCAGAAAAGATGGCGGTTCACAGTTCAGTCACTTGTAAAATCGGTCCTTCAATTTTGAATTCTGATTTATCTCAAATTTATTCAGAATCTCAACGAATGCTAGATAGCGGCGCCGATTATCTTCACTTGGACGTAATGGATGGTCATTTTGTGCCAAATTTAACGTTTGGTCATCCAGTCGTCAAGTGCTTACGGAAGAAGCTCGCAACTTCATTTTTCGATATGCATATGATGGTTGCCAATCCAGAACAGGTAATTATTCCTGGTAGGAAAAATGTTATTCTAATTAAAGCCAGAGAGCGTACTTTAGAGGCTTAGTAGAGCCTTTCGCTCTCTGCTCGAGGTCAGTACTGCTAGTGGCGGCTCTTTCGAATAGTTTAAACCAAGGTCCATTCAGTGTAGATATGTCCCTTGGCGATGGTGTTTACCCTTTATAAGCAGAAATAGGCCAGTTTTAAACATCCATAAGCCATTCAAGTAGTCCTGGCACTATGTCTAGCTCTTTCATTCTTATATATTGTAGTGGATTGAACCAATGGCTGATGCTGGGGCGAACCAATACACTTTCCATATAGAAGCAGCTGATGATGTACCGACACTGATTCGTAAAGTTAAAGATGCAGGGATGAAAGTAAATTTAATTAAGAGGGCATTCGATAAGAAATTTTGTGGAGTTAATTCTGTTGTATGTCTTAAATTTATTTCTTACTTAAGGTTGGAATTGGTCTTAAACCAGCAACACCAGTGGAAAGCGTTTTGCCCTATGTTGAACAAGTTGACATGGTCCTTATAATGACAGTTGAGCCAGGCTTTGGGGGTCAAACGTTCATGACTGATATGATGCCGAAGGTTGTATATCTCACACAACTTATGTTTCATGGCATGTGACATTTTTATTATCAGCATTATAATGCAGTGTGGCGTTTATATTTGATCATTTTTGAATAAAAGGTCGCTTTGCTAAGGCAGAAATATAAGGATTTGGATATAGAAGTTGATGGTGGAGTAAGCCCATCTACGATTGATCTCTGTTCTGAGGTGAAACACTGTTTCTAAGTAATAGCTAATAGTGAATAAGGATTTTATCTTTTGCATTTTTAAGTTTGTGAGTACGATATACTTTTAGGCTGGGGCTAACATGATTGTTTCTGGAAGTGCTGTCATAGGAAGTGATAATCCTAGGCATGTTATTGGAGTGTTGCGCCAATCTGTAGAGGGAGCTATTCAAAAATCTCAGCTGGAACGATAACATGTGCAAATGTAAGATTTTAAAATGATACTGTTCATTGAGAATTTTAAGCTTTGAAGTCCGTGAATGTTAATTTTACTTATTTCCTAGTAAAATATCTCTTACATAAGCAAATGCTGGTGAAGGTCGGGCTCGAGGTCAGGGCATCTTGACAGTTACATGAAACAAAAATGCAGCCAAACTTAACATTGGTCTAATACTCTGGTTGACAACATTTTGCTTATTTAAATATGCGCTTTTATTAAAGGTTTTATGAAATATACTTTGCACTGATATGCTTATTTTCACATACTTGTACTCTATATGCTTTAAAACTACAGTATTAAATCTGTATGCATTATAATAATTTTTCCCTCAATGTGACTTGTTTTGAAAACACGATACCTCATGGAAAAAATTTAAGGAATGATAAAAAAAGAAAATGTTGGTTTTCATGTTGGTGGTTTCTAAATTTTAACTCATTTTCAACATTTGAACTTCAATTGCTGAAAATTAGGAATTATAATGTACATGTATACATGAATATCATATCCAAAGAAATGTATTTTCCTTGTTTAATATTTGTACTGGAAACTGGAAGTAATTATTTATCAATTGCACACAACATTGTAGCTGTAACAAAAAAAAGCCAACAAAATTAAAAAAGCATGTAATGTACATGTACAGTATATATATAGGCCGGTTCACATCGAACAGTTCCGTATTGTAATTACGTTCGCGATGATGATTACTCACTCGGCGCGTTGATTACTGATGGCGAATTCGATTGGGCCCGGCTAATGCAGTAAAATTGGCTAGCCAATGCAACCGGAACTAGTGAAATTTATGGCGCCGTGCAAGCTAATGACGTCACCGGTCCGCCATATGTTGGATGCACTGGCTACACCGACTCTTTCGACAGTGTACGTAGTGTACCCAATCGAACACGGAATGTAGGGTGCACAGCCGTGCACTGACCACACTGAAGTTTGCATGTTGCCCAACCGAATGAAACGAGTGCAGAAACGTACACTCAGTGTACACTAGTGCAGATTTTTTGGCCCAATCGAATTCGCCATCAGTAAACTATGTCACGTGTGTTGCGGCTCTTTATAGCGTGACGTCACGCCGCATGTAAAAATACGCGTACCGGTTCGTGTTTAACGTTTTTGGTTTTTTCTATTTACTTCCCCTAAATTAAGGTTAAAGGATTAAAATTGATCAGGCGGGAAAATTTGGATCGATCAACTTCAACTGGTATGGATGCGGTAGCATTTGGATGGTCAATCTGGTGTAGTGTAATTTTCTTGCCATTGCCAACTTATCACGTGATTTTTTTTCCGGCGCAGTGCAACCTAATGACGTTTCCAGTGCATTCTGCCAGGTGTTGCGATTCGAACACGCGAGTGCAAGCGCTTGCAAATCGTTTGCACAAATCACCGCCAAATTCAAACGTTCAAATTCAAAAAAACCGCTACACTGGCTTTATCGACGGTGTATCAGTGTACACTGAGTGCACACCCAGTGCAGCGATTCAAATACGGGGAGAAGAGTGCACCGACCGCCACTGAGTATGCACTAGTCTGAGTCGAATAGAACGAGTGCAGAATCGATACACCTAGTGTACACTCGTGCACACCAGATTGGCCATCCGAATGCGCTATTAGCCCGCCTACTGTCATGTGCGCATGCGCGGCCAAGAACGTGACGTAATTATGGTACGGATCTGTTCGATCACTTCGATGTACCGGTATACTGTAAATCTTCCAAAGGGTGCTTACACAACAAAACTTTTAAATTAAGAATGATAATTTATGTACCACTAGCGCCAACCAGCGGGCAAACAATTGGTCATTTAAATGCATTACCAATTGTGTGCCGCTGGTTGGCGCTGTTGGTACATAAATTATCATTCTTAATTTAAAAGTTTTGTTGTGTAAGCACCCTATTAAAGGGTTTCAAACTCTGCTAAACTGATTTGCATTGCCGTTTGGACTGGCTTAAATTCCGTCAGGGCGGACGTGCTTTGACAGGTGTCATTCTCCGGACGTCAACACTTGTGAAAATAACATCGCCATTTTGTTTGGATTTGTTGCCGCATCGCGGATGATCGCCATTGTTGATTTGGGGTTGAACATTATCATGCAGGATCGTGAGTTGGTGTTTTCCAAGAATGAACATTGTTTGACTCGTTTTCTTCTGCGCATTTCGAGCGCCCCAATGAAGTGTTTTCATGCGTCGTTCGATCGTGTTGTTTTAACACAAATCTTTTATAGTGTGAAATTTGGCTTTTGCCACGTTATATTTATTAATGCGTATTATGCATTGTTTTAAATGCTTTAACTGCTTTTGTGCAAATAAATTGTTTCACAAATTTTACAATCAAATGTTTCTTAGCTAACCGCGCTCTATAGTGATTTCAGGGACGAACCAAGGTAAAGAATTAGATTTATTATATTATCATATAAAATTGAATTAGATCGATATCGAGCGAGTTACAGTTCTAGATACAGCACATTTGAATCACATGGCATTGTTCTTGCATATTGGTCAAATGGTTTTCGAGTTGGATGTGAATATTCGCCTTTAAGACCATCTCCTCCTGAGGATGGAAAAGCCTCAATGCTGTACATGTACCCTCCCGTACCATCATAATTGTAACATTTATGAGATATACAGAAAATAATGTAAAACTTCAAACAATTTAGAAATTGTATGCTGTAACATTTGCTCAATAAGCATACGCAACTTTAAATATTAGGATATACAAATTTAGACATTCCAATAAATGATCAGATTGTCCAATGCACATGTTAAACATTTTGCACAATTCCAAAACCATTGATTCATTAGTTTTAACTACTTTAAGAAAATATGAGAGGCCCTAACATTCATTTTGTGTCTATAGGTGCCACAAAGTATTTAAACCGTCACTACATGTAATGTCGAGTGGTTTATTAGTATCATTGCATTATCTTAATCATGTCTTAATCATGCCTGAATAAAAGATGCAACGATTTTACAATAAATTAAGTTTAACTAGTACATGCAATACTTTATTATTTACAGTATACACTATCTAAATATATAAAATAGAAAACGACGCCATTTTGTTTTTGACGCTGTAGCCAATCCTGGCTGGCCGTACGGCATGGTACGG
>JAQGBX010003621.1:0-16935 GCA_034698745.1 Megaphyllum sjaelandicum | reverse complement strand
AGCCTTATTTTTTTTCCTGACCAAATTGCTAATTTTCCTGACTTTTCTAGCAAAAAAGGCTATTTTTCCTGACTTTTTCTGACATTATTTTTCTTGCCTGACTTTGCAGAAACTGGCAACCCTGGAACTCGCTTAATACAAATTCTTGATAGTATGAACTCAAATTCCATTCCTCGTCCTAGCGTAATATCCGAATAATGTTAATTTCTTCGTTTAAGAAGAACTCTGATAACGCGAGTTATCAACTGCATCGCAAACATTTTCGAGATGTCGAGCATTCGCACAGGGTTACCCCACAAATTTCATTTTCAACTTCCTTGACTTTTCCAGGTTTAAAAAAAAAAATTTCTCTGATCAATGACAACGTGAAAAATTGACATTGGAAAATATTTTTTTAAAATGTTGCTACCGACAATTTTGAAAATTAACATAGAATTTTTTTTTTAAATGGGAATATTTTGTATTCGGAAAATGTTAAAAATTTGTACCCTAAAAACCTCGAGAATTTGGAAAATTCGTACTCGGAAAACATTACAAAATTTGAAAATTTGTACTCGGAAAACATGGAAAATTGTGTAAATTTGTACATGGAGAACGAGGAAAATTTTGCAAATTTGTACTCCAAAAAAGGTGGAAATTCTTTTCAAATATCTACTCGGAAAATGGACCCTTAGCTAACATTGAAGAAGCATTGAATTTGGCTGACTTTTTCAAAATAAACCATTCTTCCCTGACTTTTTCAGGTTTTCCAGGTCCAAAGAAACCCTGATTTTCTGCTTTACAACTACTAATCCAAGCATGGGCAATGATTTGCCTTAACTAGCCATTGTGCCCTAAAACTCCCGGTGTTTCGGGACAGGAAGTGCCACCTTCGTCTCTCCGACGAGGCAATGGAAGAGAAGGTGTTTGGAACCACCTTCGATTCTCCGAATCCAGAGTCCAGAGTCTCGAACCCTAGGCCAAGGGGAGATTCCGAGTTCCTTAGGCCAAAGAAACCGCATCGAACATCGCGAGTCCGCATCGTGCCATCAATTTTCTAATTTTTTCGATAAAAGAAAAAGCATGAGACAGGGGTTTTTGAAACGAAGAGACACGCACTACGATAAAAACTGGAAAAAATTTCGGGATTCTGGGGGGAGGTTCTACTCGGTATACGCATATATATATAAATATATGTGGCAAGAATTCGGAGGGGCCGGCGGCGCGCAAATGCGCATCGGTTTTTGTTTTGTTTCACCTCGTCTACTCCCAGCCTCGCGTTTAAAATTATTATTTTTGTTTTTAAGAAGGATACTTTTTCATCTCCACTCACACGTACTCATTTATCTCAAAGGGGGGAATTTTTTAAAATGATGAGCAAAACACTTATTTCTTGTTGTCTTCACCGCCGAACTGCTGCAGCTGCGCATTCGCCGATGTCTGTTGGGAGACTTCTGGCAGTCCTTCGCTTCGACTCTTGCTTCGCTTCATCCCGGAAGTCGGAAACGTCAAAGTTTCTGATAAAAAAACAAAAAAAAAACATGTGAGTGGATATGGAAGAGCAAAAAGTTGATCTTTAGATTGGTCAGGCTCCTGTTACTGGGATCCCATAAAAATTCCATATTCAACTTCTCTGACATTTCCAGGTTTTTAAACAAACGATAAAATTGGCATATGCCAATGTTATCTAACATTTTACAAAATGAGCATAGTGATTTTTTGAAAATTTTCCATATCTGTATTCGAAAAAAGTTTGAATTTTAAAAATTTGTACTCGGAAAAGGTTGAGAATTTCGCCAGTTGCGTGTCCTCGGAATCTATTGGAAAATTTTTGTTCGGAAAGTGCACAAAATTGTACGAATCTAAACTCGAAAACAAATGAAACTTTTGCAAATTCGTGCTCAGAAAACGCGGAAAATTTCGCAAATTTGCCTTCGGAAACTGTTGAATTTTTTTAAAAAAAATAGTTTACAAATGGGCCCCGAGCTAAATACTTTTTCAAAATAATTCATTCTTCAGGGTTCCCCCAGAAATTTCATTTTCAACTACTCTGACTTTTCCAGGTTTTAAAAACAATTTCCCTGACAATTTTGAACATTAGCATAGACATTTTTTTTTAAAATTTAAAAAAACTGCGTTGAAAATTTTATAAAATGGGAAAATTTTGTATTCGGAAAATGTTAAAAATTTGTGATTGGAAAAAGTGGGAAATTTGTACTAAGAAAACCTAGAGAATTTTGAAAATTTGTACACGGAAAACGTGGTAAGGTTTTGCAAATTTGTACTCAGAAAACGTGGAAAATTTGGCAAATCTGTACTCCGAAAATGTGGTAAAACTTGCAAATTTCCACTTGGAAAACGTGTAAAATACTCAGAAAAGGTTGAAAAATTTTGCAAATTTGCAATCGGAAAATGGGCCCTGAGCTAACCTCGTAGAAGTATTAATTTTGGATCGCCATGATTGCGTTGAATTCCCCTGACTCTTTCAAAAATAACCCATTCTTCCCTGACTTTTCCAGGTCTGGGGGAACCCTGTTTTAAGAGTAAACGGACAGTTCGATTTGCAATTTTCCAGAAAAATTTGCCCAATTTTTAAAGGATGTTGGGGACCACACTAATAAGGCGGTAACTACCGAATAATTTGGGTTGATAAATTACACCCCGCATTCATTTACTGATAGTAGGGTACTGAGTTAAAATGAGTGACAAAATATGATCGGCGTATTCTGGCTATGTGCAAAAATTAAGATTTGGCAGAAAAAATTATCAAAAATCTACGTGAATTCAAGTAAATTTCAGTAGTTTTCAATTTGATCTTCGTGCCTGTTAAAAAAACCCGAATACGTCAAGACGATAACGATAAGTATTAATAAAATACACAAAAAGCATACCCGTTTACCACCCGAAATACACGAGAAGGTGAGGATCTGCTCCGGGGTCTTAGAAACACACGGAATTTACCTTTATTCCAGCTGCGTAAGAGTTACCCGAAAGAAAAACAACCTTTGACAACCTTTTACGACCTCACTGCGATTATCCTGCATCCTGCAATGTCTTGCAGGGCATTGAGGATCTGTTAACTTTCAAGACTTTCTTCGCGGGTTCAAGGATCTGTTCCAAAATTTACAAAGGCGTACAATTTACCTTTACTCTTGCTGCGTCCCAGTCCGCTGCTGCCGTTCTCGTCGAGCGTTCCTTCCGTCTTGCTGCGGTTGTGTCCTCCCAACGTCGCTGACTGTCGCGATCGCATTCCTCGCCCCCTTTTGTCCTGTATGAGTTTGTCGGCGCGCAAGAAGATCCCGTGCCTTGGCCGGCAGCTGAAATACTGCACTCCACTCACCGAACCGTCGTTCTTGCCTGAAAAACGAAAGAAAAACCAAAAAAATTTAAGATTCGCAACATTCTATCGGTGCCGAGATGTCCTAAAAACTTACCTGTCGGAGCATCCAACTCGACTCCGATCCACACCCCTTTGGCGAATTCGGTGGGACCGATAAATGCGATTGCACCTGAGGAATTGTACGGACGAATGAGAACGCTCTCTCCCTTGATCACCCACTCGGGCAGCGCAGTTTCCGTCAAGCGGTTGAGATCGGCGCGGCTTCCGAACGAGCTCACGCTACCGCTGTCGTCACCGTCTAAAAAAAGTTCAATTCAATTCAACTCAGTACCCTACTATCAGTAAATAAATACCATGTGGTAGGGGGGTTTCTGGTGTTTGTCTGAGGGTATCTTAACGACATGCACAGGGAGAGTGGGTGCAAATGGGAGCACTGCCCCTGGGCCCAGGGTAGATCAGGGGGCCCGGCCGCCCAGGACTTTTTAGTCTCGTAATTTTCTGAGTAAAATTTGTAAAAACCTGAACCTTTTCCAAGAACAATTTGCAAACTTTTCCGAGTAGTTTCAAAATGTTCAATATTTTACGAGGACAAATTTTGCAAAATTTTCAATATTTTTTTTCGAGGACAAATTTACAAAATATTCAACGTTTTTCCAAGGATAAATTTTGATAAATTTACAACCCCTTTTTGAGTATAAACTAGTACAATTTTCAACATTGTCCAAGGAAATTTTTTTTTCAAATTGCCACCTTTTCCGAATGCAAATTTGCAAAAAAAAAATGTTAAATGTTTTTACCTTTTTCCAAGTAAAATGTTTGGAAATGCACAATATTTTTCGAGGACAAATTTACAAAATATTCAACGTTTTCCAAGGATAAATTTACAATCCTTTTTGAGTATAAACTAGTACAATTTTCAACATTGTCAAAGGAAGGGTTTTTTTTTCAAATTTTCCACCTTTTCCAAATGCAAATTTGCCAAAAAAAAAATTTAAATGTTTATCTTTTTCCAAGTAAAATGTTTCGAAATGCACAATATTTTTCGAGGACAAATTTACAAAATACTCAACGTTTTCCAAAAAAAAATGTGATAAATTTACAACCCTTTTTGAGTATAAACTAGTACAATTTTCAAGATTGTCCAAGTAAATTTTTTTTAAAATTTTCCACCTTTTCCGAATGCAAATTTGCAAAAAAAAATTTTTTAATGTTTTTAACCTTTTTCCAAGTAAAATGTTTCGAAATGCACAACATTTTTAGAGGGAAAAAAATTTACAAAATTTTCCACGTTTTTTTTTGAGAAAAAAATGGACACATTTTTCAACCTTTGTTATGTACACATTTTTAAAATGTTGCACTAATTCCGAGTACATGTATAATTTTGTAAAACTTTGAATTTTTCCCCGAGTATAAACGTTTACAATTTTCAACCATTTCCAAAGAAAAATTTGCAAAATTTTGAAAAATGTTAAGTGTGAATATTTTAAAATATTAAAAAAATTCTTAAGCCCTATTTAGAAAATTTTGGCAATGTTTTCAAAAAAAAAATTGAGAAAGAAAAGGGGCCCGAAAGAAACATTGCACACCAAGAACTATAATTCCTCTCAGAGGGCCTGCTTAACGATCATACTTACTGAAAGAAGTTGACAGGCTGCCCTCCGAGTTGTTGAGCAGCGAGTCGATTCCCTCGGCGCTGTTGGCCGATAGGCCTTCCGCTGAATTGCCGCACTTGGACTGACGTCCGAGCTGCTCGCCCAACAGCTGCATTTCCGGAACGGACGTGTTCTCGGCGAAGGGATACGACGCCCTGTGCACGGCGTTCTTCCTGATGGCGGCAGATTTGGGTCGCAAGGTGGCCGATCGGGGGGCGTCATCGGACCAAATGGGAGCTGGAGAAGAAGACTGATTGGAGAATGATGCTGGTGGCGGTATGATGGCGAGCGTGTCCGTCCTGTCCGTGGTAGGTCGGCTGAGATCCTCCTCGCAGATGTGAAGCTCGAGGATGTTGTTCAGCGTGGAGATGGACACAGTTTCTCCGTCGCGGGTCTCGCTCGACCGCAACTGCTGCTCCTCTCGGTCATCCTTCTCCTCCTGATGGCCGCGAAGCTCCAGCAACTCCTTTTCCTCAGCGTCATCATGCTTGAACTCAGCCAGAGGTGACTCAGTGTTGCTGCCGGTGACTTTTATCTGAAAATGGAAAGATACCACGGATCAGATTTATAACAACCTGAAGAAAAAACGGACATTTTCACCTTTCCTGACTTTTCCAGGTTTTAAAAAAATTTCCCTGACCAATGACAAAGTAAAAAATTGACGTATTTTTTAAAATGTACTAACGACAATTTTGAAAATAAACATAGGCAATTTTGTCCTCGGAAAAAATGTGGAAAATTTGTACTCGGAAAACCTAGAGAATTTGTAAAATTTGTGCTCGGAATACGTGGGAAAGTTCGCAAATTTGTACACGGAAAACGTGGACAATTTTGCCAACTTGTACCCGGAAACGTGAAATAGTTTGCACACATGCTCACAGAAAACAGAACATTTTAGAAATATGTACTCGGAAATCGTGGAAACGTTTGCCAATTTGCTCACAGCAAACGCAAAACATTTCCCAAATTTGTACTCGAAAAACATAGAAATTTGGAAAATTTGTTCACAGAAAACGTAAAAAATTTTGCAAATTTGTATTCGGAAAACATGGACAATTTTGCAAATTTGTACTAGCAAAACACAGAAAATTTCGCAAATTTGTACTGAGATAACGTGGAAAATTTTGCAAATTTGTACTCGGAAAACGTGTAAAATTGTGTAAATTTGTACATGGAAAACCTAGAAAATTTTTCAAATCTGTACTCCAAAAACTGAGCTAAGCTGACCGCGTTTAATTTCCCTGACTGTTTCAAAATAAACCAATTTTCCTTAACTTTTCCAGGATTTCCTGGTCTGGGGGAACCCTGGAATAGCTTCCAGCGTAAAATACATTTCATCAACTTTATCAAGCTAACCTCAAGCATCGAGGAAGAATTCGGTGCGATGGACTTGTCGTCATTGGGATGATCCCTGAAGATCTTGGCCTCGGAATCTGGCGTTTCGTCCACGCTGATGCTTCGGATGCTCATGGAATCGTCCGACGAGAGCGTGGTGGACGAAACTGCCTGCGAGCCGTAGCCGCTGGACACCATGCTAGGGGTGCCGGCGGCCTTCGCCTGCAGATCGCCAAAGCTTTCCATCACTGCTCCCGTTTGACCCAAAGGCGTGCCCAGAGGATGGCTGTTGCAGCTGATCATCGTCGTTTTCGTCAGATCTTTGTTTTCTCCCTGCTGCAAAACAAAATTTCGGAAAATACCATTGAAAATAATCGCCTTCCGGACGCAGTAACTCTCCGACAAATTTCAAAATAACCCGTCTGGTCATCCAGTCTTTGGACGTTAGCGGACTATCTTACCGTATAGGACTCGAATTCGCAAAATTCGTCCTCGTCATTGCACGCGGCTATGTCCTCGCTGCTCTTCGACTGGCTCTGAAGGACAGTAATGCCACGAACAGTGCCATCTTCCTCTTCGCCCAGAATGTCCTTTCATAGAAAAAAAAAGATGGCATGAGTAACAGCAATCGAGGATTAAAATTGGTAGCACCCAGAAAAGGGTGTCCTTGCAATCCAATCTATACGGGAATATTTTCGGAGATATATTCATGCGCAAAATTCCCTAATTCCTAGTTACATATTTTTTGTTATATTTCGTTTATTTTTATTTGTTTTGTACAGGGTTCCCTCAGAAATTTCATTTTCAACTTCCCCGACTTTACCAGGTTTTAAAAAAATTTCCTTGACCAATGGCAACGTGAAAAATGTACACATTTTGTAAATTTGAAACAGTTAAATATTTTTTTTTTAAATTTACTAACAATAATTTTGAAAATTAACATAAATGTTTTTTTTTTAAAATTTTAAAAAAATAGCATGCAATTTTTTTTTAAATGTGACAATTTTGTATTCAGTAAATGTTGACAATTTGTCCGCGGAAAACCTAGAGAATTTTGAAAATCAGTACACGGAAACGTTAACAATTTTTGCAAATTTGTTCACGGAAAACGTTGAAAAGTTCACAAATTTGTACACGGAAAACGTGGAAAATTTTGCAAATGAATACTCAGAAAACGTGGAAAATTGTGCAAATTAATACTCCGAAAACGTGGAAAATTGTACAAATTCGTACATGGAAAACGTGGAATATTTTGCAAATCTGTACTCAGAAAATGTGGAAAAGTTTTCAAATTTCTGCTCGGAAAATGGGCCCTGAGCTAACCTTCAAGATGTATTAATTTTGGATCGAAATGACTGCGTTGAATTTCCCTGACTTTTTCAAAATAAACCATTCTTCCCTGACTTTTCCAGGTCTGGGGAAACCCTGTGTTATTTTCCAGTAAAACATTTCTTTTGAATTGCCACTATGGGGCATTTATATACATGTTTATATTCATAAACGGGCACTTTAGGAAATGACGTCATTTAAAAACGAAACTGCGTGACGTCACGCATGCCCAAACCCCCCCCCCAAGTGTGACGTAATTTATGCATGGCCCCTCACCTATGTGATATTACATGCATTCAGAAAATCCAGACATGAAGTAATGGTTACACAAGATAAACAAATGAATAATTCAAATTTCCTAGTTTAGTGAGCTAGGACAGACCTAAGTACTGTAAGCGTATCCATGACGTATTTAGCTACAAGTACAATTAATCCATTGTTGTAATAACTTTTTAAGTGTGTGTACTTATATAATATACTGAAAAAGGAAAATGATTATTCATCAATGATCCTTTATCAATGAGCTAGACCAGGCACGAGACTAGCTGTTATACTTGTGTTTGGACCTTATCAATTGAAAACCATGTGTGTTTAATATTCCAGCATAATCTAGATAAGCACAGCAAAGTTCATGCAGTTTTAGGAAACGAAGCTTGTGATTTGGATTCTGCTGTTGCAGCATTAATATACACCTTTTATCTACACAAAGTAATACCATAATTTTTATGTTAAAGACAAAGTTTTTAAATTTGACATATTTGACAGTTTGATTAAGTCATGTTCATTTTCTAGACAAACGTCCATCCTGGAGCTGTGATCATCCCTGTATTGAATATTAAACGCCAGGAGTTAAGGCTTCGAACAGAAATAGTCCACTTTTTTAAGGAAAACCATATTTCGCTGGACTCGTTAATTTTCCGGGAGGATGTGCATTTAAAGGTAAGTGTTTGCCGGAACATTTCTTCAAAAGCTTTCAACACTCCCGACTCTTTTATCCTTTTGGTCCGTTCTTCCATCCAGGTTTCAGATGTTGATTGATTTCTGGTTTTTTCCTCTAAATCAGTGTTGACTGTAACCTTTAGAGATTCCATTTAATCTTTTTAATTCTTTTCTCTGTTGTTTCCAGGCATTACTCGAAAAAGGAAAATTAACTGTAACTTTAGTAGATCATAATAATCTCACCAGAAGTGACTTTTCACTTTATTCAGCAGTTGTTGAAGTGATTGACCACCACAAAAAGGAGGCAAACTATGAACTCTCAAAGTAAGTTAAGACCAGATTAATGCTGCTGTTTAGGGCTAACAGGATCTTAAGACCCACAGGCCAAAAATTGAAAGGTTATATACTTGCTACATATAGTTAATGTTAATGCAGAACATTTAACTATAAATTAGTGAAGTATTAATGGTGATCATTTCAATTTAAACTGCTGGAATAACTCAAAATTACAGGCTTTATAAAAACCACAAGCGTTCTTAAAAATCTTGAGAAGTATATTGCCAATAATGATGGTTCTGCAATGAAATGCTAGTTGGTTGGCAAATTGAAACTTAAGCATTGCGCCAAGTCTGTTTTTTGTCATTTTCAGGTGTAATGTCACAGTGGAAATGGTAGGTTCTTGCTGCACCTTAATTGCAGAGAAAATACTGAAAGTTCAGCCTGAATTCCTTGATCAGCAACTAGCTGTGCTCCTCTATGGTAGGAAATCCCCTCAGAATTTCTCAGTATTGGTTTCTAAGAATCAAATATCCACAGAATATTTTTCATTGTTAACAGGAACAATTTTGCTGGACACAGTATGCCTTAACGATGCTGCTAAACGTGTAACTCCTAAAGACAAAGCTGTTGCAGCTGAATTAGAAAAGATTTTGACTGGAGTGGACCGCATCAATCTTTTTCAGACATTATACAAAGCCAAGTTTAATATTTCTGGTAAATCAATTCCTACAGTTTACTTGTGTAAATTTTTCCCAATATCCATCAAGTAATGAGCGACTTTTTTGTCAGATCTTACAATGGAAGAATTGTTAAACAGGGATTTAAAAGTGATCTCAAACAACACAATGAGTATTCCAGTTGCATCTCTAACAGCATCATTGGAGGTATTATGACATGTGGTATCGTATTAACACAGTGTAGCTACTAATTTAGCCAATGACACTTCAAAGTATTTATTGATTCACTTTCAGGCAGTCTTGAAGCGCCCTGAAGCCGAAATTGAACTGCAGAAGTTTTGCTCGAAAACCAATTCTCAAATTGTTGTTCTTATGGGCATCGAAATTGATATGATGACACAAGAGACTTTGCGGCAGTTGGCAGTCTACTCTCCAGTTCAGGGCTACAGAGAACAGGTGAAGAAATGCTTTTTTTTAGAAATGTTTACCTAAGGGAATATTACAGATATTGGAACTATTATAGACTAATCCTAATAAGAAAATTAATGAAATTTTATATGGTAAAATAAGGATGATTTTTATAGGATCCTTCCAATATTTTTTCCGAATATTGCCACAAAATTCCTTGAACTGAGTTAATTCAGCTGTTTGTTATTGGTCAGGTTATTTGTGTGGGCTAGATGTTGGAATGGACAGCCTTAAGCTTTCAGATACATTATTCAATTTAACATTTTTTTAAAATAGCCTGAGGTAGGCGAGTCATTCTTCAAGGGGAAGGTAGATAAACCTGGATATTATATTATATTATATATATTATATTATATCGTACATTTTTTGAGTCAAAATAAGGAGCTTTTCTGGTAAAAAAGTGGACAAATTTTATGGACAGAAAGGGTAAATCAGGGCTGCCCCAGAAATTTCATATTCCACGTCTGACTTTTCCTGGTTTTTAGCAAATTTCCTTAATTAATGACAATGTCCAAATGAACATGTGAACAGATTATCCACCATTTTGCAAAATCTTCATAGGGCATTTTCGAACATTTTATAATATTAGCATGAAAAATGTTTGACAAATTTAGAATCAACAAATTTGTATTTGAAAAATGTTAAAATTTTATAAGTTTGATCTCGTTAAAAGTTGAAAATTTGTACAAAGTTAAACTCTCAAAATATTGTAAATCTCCAGTCTCAAAATCTCGCAGAACCTCCAAATTTCTTTTGGAAAAGGTTGGATATCTGGCAAATTTGTATTACAATTTGTATTGACTTCCCCAGATCTGGAGGAACCCTAAGCATTTTTCGGACAAAAAGCGGAAATTTTTCTGGTTGAGACAAATTTGCCGCCCCCTTTGGTTTGCCGCCCTGTCCAGTGCACATTGGCATGCGGCGGCCCTGTTCCATAACATGTGTTAAACAAAATTAAATCATTGCGGGTATGTGTTGACATTTTCTTAGATTAAAAAAAAATAATTGATCTTTCAGTTGGTTGATGTGTTGGAAGCTGTTTCATCCCATGGTCCAAAGTTGCAGCTGCATGCACTGCCGTCACCATTATCATCAGTAATATTGTATCAGCAGGGAAACATAGCTGCCAGTAGGAAAGTTGTACTGCCATTGTTAAATACATTTCTACTTGGTGATCAGTCACCATCATTCCCCAATGGTTCAGGTTGGTATTATGTGTAAATTGTTCCTCTGCCAAGTAAAATTGTAATCTAATGAAAAGTTAAACATTTTTTGGCAAAAAAAATTAAATAAGCATTGCATAATGAGCTTGCTTTTTAAAAGCCACAAATTGATGACATTAATGAGATGGTTCATCACACAGGTGCATCGAGCATGGCATTGAATGGCGATTTCAAGACTAGCCGTAGACTTCCTCCAGATGGCCGAAGCGATGATGAAGACATGGGCTACTTTGACCCTTTAGCTGCAGAAAGTGAAGACGTAGTTCTTGATTCTATGGCCAGTTCTTCTACACACCTGCATGTTCTCGGCATGGGAGATCCCATAAGTCATGCGGGTAGCTCGCAGAGTTCGTCAAATCAGAATTCATGCCCGTACACACCACAGAATAGTTGTACTGATGGAGGATTGGAGCTCGATCCTTATGCACGCCAAATCTTGCCAAGTTTCAATAGCCGTGAGATGATGGAAAAAATTGAGAGCAAACGAGGAAAACTGCGAGGATATGTAGGAGATGGTGAAAGCGACGCCTCCTACCCCTTCACTCCGAAAAATAGCTTCGTTGATAACACGTTCGAAAGTTACGTAAAGAATGTCAACTTGCCTTCATTCGATTCTGGAGACTTTCTGCTGAAGGTCAATGAAAAGGTGTCAGTTATGGATTCTGCAGCCAGCAATGATGGAACTGGCAACATTACGGTGGAAGTACCAGTTTTGGATAAAAGTTTGAAGAACGGTCGATCGGACGCATTAGTTTTAAAAGACAAGTTTAAAAAATTAGACCTGGAGAAAGGTCCCGGTGAAAATCAAGAGTCGGATGCCGCCATCCGGGGAACGGATCCAGAAATTCAAGCAGAGGAGGGCAATGAAAAGAACAAAGAAAACATACAACGTTGGTAGGTCCAATTACAACATGTACTTTTTTGCTTCTTAGAATTTGCAGTCATTCCTAGACACTTCACTTTGTTACACACGCAGTATATCCTAGACAAGCCTCAGTGGAATGGCTTTATAGTTAGCCATATGTTTTTAGTTTCACATTAAAATGCCATTGTCCATGCACTCGCCAAAAACATCGTCCAGTTTCAGTTATCTTTAATGCTGCAGCAGCGGCATCTCCAGGAAGAGAAAAGTGCTTTAAACATCATGGGTGCATGTCTAAAGTTCTTCAGGTTTTAAGGAAACCAAATTCTCAGGCAAATTAATAGTAATTGCAGTTCGCTTAAAAGTATTTTTGGCATATCAAAATGCATAATTTGACAAGATAAATATTAGATTTATTTCTTATCTCGTTAAAAAATACTAAAATTTCTTCAGTAATATTTATTTTATTTAGTTCACTGTTAAATTAGATCTCATCAAACAAGGTTGAAATTAATCTATTTCGTAAAATAGATTTTAAAAATTTCATGAGAATTACTTATAATGTTTGTAAATGTTGAATTGTGTGGAAGACTAAGCAGATAAACTTGCTAGTTTAGGTCTCTTTATAACCTTAATTGTTTAAATCGACAAATACCATGAATGTTTTAAAATACAGTTTTCAAAATGCAAAGGAAGAGCAAGAAAGAATTATGTGCTCAGTGTTATACATGTACAACTCATCAAAATAATCGCCTGCTATAGAATTCAATGAAAACAAGTCATTCAAAAAAGTTATAACCACAATACGTAATTATAGATTATACACATAATCTTATTTGTGCATTTGTTTTGAAATACCTCCCAACATTTCTTAATATTTTTTTTTCACAACTACACCAATTTCTTTTCAAAAGACAGAAATAAGAACATTTTAAAGTAATACCTGCGAGATTGTACTAAATTGTGAATTTTCCCATATCTGATGTGTTATTTCAAAAATTAATTGGAAATGGTGGGGCAAATGTCATTGATGATGGAAATAAATCCTGAATTGCGATTTTAAGTTTGAAAAGTTTGCATTCAGTTTGAAAACACAAAACTTTGATCATGTAAAACAAGTTAGTTGGCTTGTTTTAGGAGAATCTCGGGTGAGGAAAGCCAAGGATTATAGGCTTAATTAAGCTTAGTTGCATTCCGAGGGTCGAGTCATGTGTTGCTGCCAGTTAAATATAGTCATTGCATATCTTTGTATCCAAAAGGACTCGAGAGAAAACGATTATTGTCAATCACATTCTTAACCAAATGAATTTAGTTTTAAATAATAAAAAAAAATGAATTTGTCTAAAATAATCAAACACTAAGAGTCAGTTTTTATGGATCCATAAAATCACTAGGAGCTTGAATTCTTTTCCGTGCTGTGCTTAGTTGCATAGAGTGATAATAATTATTTCAATAAAACCCATGATTCCATTACCACTTCTATCAATTAGGCTATCTGATCAAGCTGCGTTTAGTTAGACTCAAGCATTTTCTTGCACCAGAGTTCATAAAGGTTGTTTTGAAAAAAAATCCAAAACACTGCTAAATGTAATTGTTATCAGACTAACAAAACAAGTTCTAATTATTTTAGCTTATGTTGCAGAGTATTAACTGGACCTGTTAAGACAGGTTTAGTAGCCCACTTCTACTCGTATAGGGGGGCGTCACCCAAGTCTGTAAACCATTCCTTACTTTTATTGCATGCAAATTGTCGGGCAATAGTAATCTAGTTTTTGTCGATGTTCTGTCACGATTTAAGCTGTCAGAAACCAGTTCTTTGCAGGGGGGTTGTAGTATAACAATGAAAACTAGCTCCACGTACTGAGCAACTTGCAGTACATGTGCTGGCACACTGCAATAAGGTCATTTATATCTCATCGGCCGGTGCATCGCATGAGCCATTTCATTTGCCAAGCCAGACAATGATGTAACCCACATGATCGAGCACCGTGCTACGTGAGGAAGATCGGAAGATGAAAAAGCAGTTTGGTCGAGTGCCGTTGAGCTTAGTGTGCTGAAAGGTCACTCGTGTGCTAGAAAATCGTTGAAATACGTCAGTTTGCTACAGGAATGAAAGCAGCTGTGCATTTATGTAAATGGCCACGCTCCCCTCGATCCATCCCTCAATGAACTGCCCCTGGTCTACGGCAAACCAGCGTTTCAGTGCCACTATTGATTTTCATGCGTTCTGTTAAAACACCGAGAAATCTCGATAGTAGGGGAAGATGGCGCAGCTCTGGGATGCGACCCAGCATGGCCGGATGAATGAGCCTCTGGATACCTACTCTCCCAGGTTGGCTATTCCAGATTTTAGCCATACTATTAGATGATGGAATTGTGTCCTGTATCCTGGTTATAACCCATAGATTCCGTGTGAAATGTATTGTCACGTATGCTGTCGCATGCAAGTGCTCGTTAATTTAGTGCTAAAATGTCGGGAACAATTAATTATTTGTTAGCATTTATCGTGCATGCAGTGTTTCTAGTTAAAAATATCGCATGGCAACTAATACGCATTGCTCGTTTTTTTTCTTCCTCAATGTCTCAATTCTCATTTCAATGCGCCAAAGATGATTGGCATGAACATTTGCCTTAATGACCTAAATTCGAAAAGGATTAGTAGGTCCAATTAACAAATTGAATGGCACAGCATTAAAAGTAACATTGGTCATTAGGTTCGCGATAATTTTCAATAACATTTGACAGATGAAATGGACAGCACAAAAAAACACCAGACGGCCTTGCTATGTTTATGCTCTGAGGCTCAATTTAGCGAAAAATCAATCAATATAAAGCGCTCGGCATCAAAAATAAATCTGATGTTATTACATTCCAGCGAGATCATACATGTTTACCCAGCCATTGAATCTGACAATGTTTGCTTTTGATGTTATATGGGAATATTAAAACCCGTGGACCATTGGAGTGCTTCTATAAGAATTTATTTTAAACCTGACATGTATATTAGGGTATTTTCCATCAACAATAAAACCACAGATTTTACTAATGTCGTCGCAGACAATATTTTCACATTTAAAGTTATATATACTATATTGTCT
This sequence comes from Megaphyllum sjaelandicum, assembly GCA_034698745.1. Taxonomy (NCBI): domain Eukaryota; kingdom Metazoa; phylum Arthropoda; class Diplopoda; order Julida; family Julidae; genus Megaphyllum; species Megaphyllum sjaelandicum. The sequence goes on along the minus strand of JAQGBX010003621.1, from coordinate 1,754 downwards.
GATAATTTCTTTTGAAACCAACTTTCCTAATATAATTAATAGGAAAGTTGGTTTCAAAATAAATCCAACTTGAAAAATATCGTTTTTATCGAATTGCTTTATTGAGTTTGGAAAAATGTAATAATTTCGGCTAAATACCATAGAATTAATAACTGATTAAGAGTATAATTAAAGATACGGTATGTGGCATGTTAACAAGGCTATTTGAGGAAATGCTTTGCAAGAAACGCATTGATTTATAAACACATGTGTAATATTTCATTTCAAAAAAGCACGTAATATGGCAATCTACAGTAATTAAAATTATCAATGACATCTTAATTGGATTGAGCGCATGTATTAACAGCAATTTTTATGGGTAAAGCCTTTGATAATGAAATAATTCCTTCTTAATTGTTACTGTTACTTAATGGTTACTTTAATATCAATTGTATTAAAGTTGATTCCAAGCATGTTATCGTATTGCAAATGGGAGCTTTTAACTCGTGTAGAATGACATTCCTTGGCTGCATCCTTACATGTGGTTCATGGCTTTGCACGTCTAAACACCTATTTAATTTAACTTTATGTTTAGCCCAGAAGCCGTTAGCCTATCGGATAAACTGGACAAGAGCGACGAAAAAATGGACACCAGCGAAACATCTGGGAGTTCTGAGAAAACCTCGCCTCTTCCAAATGACACCGAAATTCAAACGACTGCAGTCACCACTACTTTAGCCACAACCATGAACACAACAACTTCATGCACAACCACTGACAGTTTACCGACGAATGCCAATCTGCAGACACAAAAGAGCAACGAAGGGTATGGCAAATACTATGAAAATATGGTGCAACCTCGATAAAATATAACATCTGGATCAAATTTCTGTCAAGGTTTCACTACAGAAAAAATTATGTGCATGTCCATGAACTGCATAATCCACTCTTTATATATACATTTAGATGCAGTGAAACGACTAATACAAAGACTGATAGCAGCACAGCATCAATTTCCAGTCTTCAAGGAGAAGATGTCGATTTAGAGATGACAGTTAATTATCAAACTGAAACTGTGGACTTTCCTGATAGCCCGCGTCAGCTAAAACTCATGAACCAATCGGTACATGAAGTGCAGGTTCGTTGCAGTTATTTTGCTATACAGTGCCAAGAATCTGCCTTCGGCATATTATGCTACAGTTCAGATACATGTGTCTCTAAATAAGAAAATCGCTTATCCAGGGCCGGACTTAGGCAGGGTGGGGCCCTAAGCTGTGGCTATCTGAAGAGGCCCCCCTTTAGGTGTAAAACATTTAATACTAGAAAATAATGGTAGAAATTATAAGAATTTGTTTTCGGAAAAACATTAAAAATTGTATTTAGGGAAACGTGGACAAATTAAAAATTTGTTTTCGGAAAACCATGGAAAATATTTTGTAATTTTGAATTAGGGAAAACGTGGACAATTTCGTAAACTTTGTACAGGAACTGTTAAAATATTGTTAATTTTTCATGTGGAAAATTATCCAAATTTTTACTCGGGGAAAACCTGGAAAATCTTGTAAACTTCGCTTAGAAACTGTTAAAATACTGAGCATTTTTCTTCAGGAAAACGTGAAAAATTATGCAAATTTTCACTCAAGGGGAAAACCTGGAAAAATTTGTAAACTTAACGCAGAAACGGTTGAAAATATTGATGTTTTTTCCAAGGAAACGTGGACAATTTAGCAAATTTTTCCTTAGGAAAACATGATGAATTTTGCAAATTTTTACTT
>JAQGBX010003620.1:0-16936 GCA_034698745.1 Megaphyllum sjaelandicum | reverse complement strand
CAATATAAATACAGAGGAACTTCACATGTCTAATCAGTAAGGGTTTGCTCATCTTAGGGTGAACATGTTGTTTATGGCGCGTGCGCGGATTGAAAGTGTAACTATGCTTTGAACCATGTGTATTGGAAGTGTATTGGGAGATGTTTCCTCTTGATTGTTTGGCTGCCTTGGTATAATGCTTTGTGCGCTATGGCACTTGTTTTATTGTTCATTATGATTTGTAATGTTCTATCAAGCTCGAGGGGAACTGCCTTGAGCGACCCTGAACTCGAGCTTGTTCCTTGCAATGTTCTGGCACTTCTGCTAGAGGACATTTACTCGCATTGTCGATGTAGCATGTGTAAGACCTTACTCAAAATTATAATGTAATAAAGAGTTGGCCTGTTAACTCTGAACTAGCACCCAATTAATTCACGACATGAGTTAGTAATTCCTTACACCGTTAAATTAAAATAAAATGATCGAAAATGTGCTTTTATATAATGTTCGAAAAACATGCAAAAGCAAATGGCTGAAATAATGCCATAATAAATGTCCGAATGAATGCTAACGCGTGATTAAATGACAGAGTAAATTTCTGTTTGACTTTTAGAAAAAAGCCTGAAATGGCAGATTTTTCGTCTGAAAAATGTTTAAAAAATGCCATAATTATAATTCATTTAAACTAGAATTTAGCTTTTAAAAATACTGGCTTGATTTAAGGCATTTAACTGAAATGTAATAACACATTTACTTTAACATTAAATGCTAGAGCAAATGTTTACTCTGTCATTTCTTTTGGATATTTTTAGGCATTAAATATAAGTTTGAAATTTATTCTTTCATGTTTTTCGGAGATTTCTTATCTGTGCATATAAAAATTACATAGATGCTGACTATTATTGGATTCAAAACTATATCATGACGTGTTCAAAACGTCATAGAAAACGCTTATATGCATCATATGTAACTGCATAGTAACGTATTAATGCCATTTAAAAGGGCGTGTATTTTTGACATATAATCCCACATTGTTAATTAAACATTAAATTCAAACATTTTCTTAAATGTCCAAAAAAATGTTTGACTGCCCCAACAAAACAGGACATTTATTTTAGAGAAGTCATCAACTTTAGAACATTTTGAACAGTGAAGTTATTCATTAATTGTGTACCGTATACAAATTAATTTAATCCAATATATTGTGCAAGTTTGCACTCGGAAAACGTGGAAATTTTCAATGTCTATGCTGATGCTTGGAAAACGTTAAAATGTGGCAAGTTTATGTTCGGAAAACATGGAGAATTTGGCCAGTTTTTACTTGAAAAATGTAAAAAAGTTTGCATGCTTAAATACTAGGAAATATGGAGATTTTGCTAGTTTACAATCGGAAAATGTTGAAAATTTGGCATGTTTTTACTCGGAAAATATTGATAATTTTGCATGTTGGCACTCGGAAATCGTGGAAAACTTTGAATGTTTATACTGATACTTGTTAAATGTGGAAATGGTTGCAAGTTTATACTCGTAAAACGTAGAGAATTTTGTAAGTTAGCAATCGAAAAACGTTGAAATTTTTAAATATTTATAATGATAATACTAATTATACTCAGAAAACGTGGAAATGTTTCGCGTTTGTACTTCGAAAACGGGGACAATTTTGTGAGTTTCCGCTTCAAAAATTGGGCAATTTTGCATGTTTATACTCAGAAAACGTAGAAAATGTTGCAAGTTAAAGTCTACACGGAAAACATGAAGAGTTTGGCAAATTTGCGCTCAAAAAACAAGAATTTTGCAAGTTAGTACTGTAACTCGGAAAATGTGGAAAATTGAGCATGTCCATACTCCATGAGGCGTGTTGGATATAAAATGTACTCGTTTTTGATCATGAATTCGTCCACAAGGTGTTATCTCTAGATTATCTTAACTGTATTGTTTTCTTGCTTTTTTTCTAGAAAAGTAAATTAAACTCATACAACAAATGCATAAGGAAATAACATTCCTTTGGTTATCTGTATTTTTCACATATCAAAATTGTATATTTTTTAAATAAAGTTTGTCATATTCATTTTACATATTCAGTTGTTATTATTTAATTTTTATAGCATTTTTAGGTTATGCATTGCTTTTTGAATTGATGGAAACAAGAATTAGGGCTTGTCCATAAACTAAGTAGCCATTTTAGGAGGAGGGTTGCTCAGTGGCAACAACTGGAGACAAGAGGGAGGGGGGTATGAGAGATCCGACGATACCACAACGACGCGCTTATCATCTGCTAGCAACGATTGTCCAGACGATAGCGATGTTTAAGCCTACTGCTGCAACACATGAACCGCATCGAAGGTTAACTTTCCAATTGGGATTAGGAAAACATTTGCCGTAAGTAATAAGTGTATTTTGTATACATATCTTTTTTCAATATTTATTGTGAAGAGCTACGAGTGAGCATGATGTTTTATTAGTAAACAAGCTACCACTTGTAGCTTTTGCATGATATTAAATAGTAGTAGCGTGGGAGCTTGTTCACCGAAAATCATGCTTTCACCACTATTTAATATCATGCAAAAGTCACGAGAAGTATCTTGTTTACTAAATTAGTGGCAAAAGCTACGAGTGAGCGTGATTTTTTAGTAAACAAGCTACCACTTGTAGCTTTTGCATGATAGTAAATAGAAGCAAAAGCTATTGTAATAATTGTAACAACCAAAGCGTACTTACAGTTAAGGAAGGTGCCTCCAAAATCACATTTTTAAGTCAGTTTCACAGGGGAATCCAGGAACGGTCATGAGTCAGCAGGTAGGGTGCAACAGATCGGAACAGGAGGAGACAACCTGGCCCCCCTGTACTTTTCGCACTCACAGGTCCCGAAGGATGGGTGCAAAATGCACATCCGAGCTCCGCGCATTATGGTCAGGAGGGCCTTGGCCACAACCAGGAAGAAGTCAGCAGCTTCTTTCTGGGTGAAGGGGAAGTTCCCCTCATCCCAGAGATTAGCGAAGTAGCTTCCTATGTGGTGCAGAGGCATGAGGGGCCAAGGAAATGTGCAGACTAGGGTAACTCCCAAGAATACCGGATGGTGGACCATTCGGCATAGGCCGAAAGTGGGCGGGGAGCTAAATTCGCACTCAGAGGTATCAGCTGTTAATTCACCATCTCCATTGATTGCTGGCAATCCACCCTTCACTGATGGTCCAATTTGGCCTCTCCCAAGTACTTCCAGCCACGAACAGGCAACGCCATCTAGTGAGGAGTCGCGGAAATGCACCATGTGTGGTTCCCCCTCCTCTGACCTTGTGACGTCAGCTTTTTATAACACATGCCATTCATCATGTCCTGGCACCAGCGTGGCTACCACATGTCTAGACCCTTATGCGCTCAAAAAACCTATGAAAGCTGCTAAACATGTCAAAAATGAGGTTAACAGTGACAGTACTTTCGCATCAGATGATTCTGGTAGGAAGGCGCCTTATTTAAATAGGAAAGGATGCCAAATAAAATGTGCTGCACTCTTTTGCACTACAATTACTGTTGATCTGCATGAGGACATATTAAAATGTCATCAGACACACTCTCCGATGGTTTTTAAGAGATTTACACAGTTTGCCCAACCCTATTTTAAACAACATGGTATTGTAAACACTGTTGCTCGATTGACATTAGCTAGAAAATTAGCTTTGAGACATTTTGATGAAGTGGATCAATTAAATTCTACTGGTTCTATTCATAAACATTTTTGTTGGACATCTTCATGGAAACTTGCTAGGGCGGGTCAATTGTTCAATTCATACAAACTGCACCAATATCTATTACCTTGCAAAACCAATCTGTTGGTTCCCCCCATTTTTGAGTCAGGATTTTTTGAAACTGATCGCATCATCCTGTCGAAATATCTCGCCTGGAATGAGGTGGCATGACTGTTCCTTTTAAGTTCAAGCTGTTTGCTTGCCTTTCCCTTACATTGGGGGAATTCAAAATTGACTATTGAGGCTGATTCCCTAATTTCTACCGTGATTATCACAGGCCATAAAACTATCTTCTTCTCATGGAGAAACCCACGCTACTGTAACCCCATTTGAGCCCCCTTCACTGTTAGTGTTTGTGTCTATTGACAGCAAACATCAATGCTTGGGTAAGCTAACTTTTCCGAACTTTTACAATTTTGAAAGCATGCATCACTTACTTCTTCGACGAAATTTTATCAAATTCATTACTCTGTCCATTGTTGACATTTTTGTGTTGTTTTCTTAAAGTGGTTTTTGCCAGATTTTGCCGAAAATCGACAAACGTTTTCCCGCACTTATGGATAAGCCTACTCCGTTTTTCGCCGAATTTTCTGGGGTCCATCGAGTGACGTCCCGTCGAAGGGTCGTTCAAAGAGTCCGAAGCGACATGCTTCATCCAAGGGTTCATCAGGAAGTTCTGGAATGCGTGAAAAAGATGAACAAGCGATTAATTCGGACATACTTTCACAAACATCAAACATCTTGTTTTCAGACTCAAATTCGGAATCAGAAACACCTATTATCATGGTTAATAGCAGAGGTAGACAGATAAAAAGGCCTGTCAGGTTCTGCACTGCAATAACAACTGAAATGCGTGAGGCAATTATTTTGTGCTTAACCAGGCATTCTCCAGAAGACTTCTGTCGATTTGTTAGGTTTTGTTTCCCATATCTTACACAACATGGTATTATTTATAAAGTTCCTTTGATTTATTTTGCTCGGAAATTAGCTTTATTGCATTTTTCGGAAATTGATGAATTAAATAAATAAGGTTTTAATCCAGATCATGCCTTCCAGACTACAATCTGGAAAGCAGCCAAGGCTGCCCAACTATTTTTCAAATTCACTTTGTTTCATACTTTTCTCCCTTGTATAAACAATGTATTGTGTCCCCCCATGTTTCTTGGAGGTACCAGGGAGCTTGACCGCCATCTTCTTTTAAAGTATATAGAGTGGACAGCGGTCAAGGGCAAGCAATGACGTTTGGCCACATGGGATGGTCAGCACGTGCCTAACCCTTGCCCTCATTTGACCATTCGAAATCAAAAAAACGGAAGGAGGGCACTACTAACGGTTACATGCGCGTATCTGGAGGCAACAAATGTTTATTGCCTTTTTCTGTTGGCTGAATTCGTTTCGCCCCTGAGATGGGAATCCCACCCCGCTTTCTACTGGCAAACAGAATGCAACTTTTGAAAACAACAAAAAAAGGATGCTTCATTAGCTGCCATTTTCTTGATCAGAGTAAATTGGTATTGACAGTTTTTAAACCGAAATTGATAAAAAAAGAAAGTTTGAACTGTCAAAACCAACATTAAGCTCAAAAGACGCCATTCTATCGTAAGTTTTTACATTCATTACGTTAGGCCTAACTTTCGAGATTTCGACCTTTTTTGCCGTGTTTCGAATGTTTTTTCATGTGTTTCTATATAACAATGAGGCCTACACACAGCGTGCCTACGGCGTCCGTCACTGGAACTCCCAGGGTTGACAATACTACAAATCATGCTCCGAATTTTAGGCCTAGGGACGAGAATTGCATGCCAATATATAGACCAGCCCTACCTGCCTTTCCGAATGGAATTCCTCGGTATCTACTGAAACATCCACAGACTGCACAATTTCTACCACTACACCAGGCTGCTAGTAATACTTCACCCTGGTTTTGGGCGAATTTTGTAAACAGCGGCTACCAAAATCCTATGGCTTATGCTGTTCTTCAAGCCAAGTTGTCAGCCTTATATTTTATGCAGGATTTCGCCCATATGCTACGCCCGAATGCGCCTCACGTGTTGCCGCCATATCATCCTCACGTTCCGCCTCCTGGGTATCCAATGCAAGTGCAGAATTCCGCGGTAATACCGCCACAACATGCCACGATGACACCACGTGCTAGTACATCATCTACACATTTTTCCGGCAATGACAGTTATGCAGCACATGGCGCTCTATACTCGGAGCCAAGCACATCGTTTTAACGTAATGACGGCGCTCCATATCACAGACCGAGCGCGTCATCAACACGCTACGACAGCGCTCCATACTTGGCCACCGATGCAACAAATAACGGCGCGCCGTACCACGCGGTAGGCCCATCGCACGGGCCGCGTCCGGGTACCCCATACCCCGCCTCTAGCGTGCACTCATCGCCGAGCATGTCAACGGACGTTGGGGACGCGAACGCATCCTTTCCGCGAACCTTTCCAATCAGCGTATGTATTCTGTTGTGAGGTTTGCCATTCCATGCTCTTTGTGAAGATGTCCTACTTTTTTCTATCCTGTTACTACTTTGAATTTTGTACGGTGGTTTCCTTTAACTCTGTCGGACATTGGCCGGCTAGTTTTGTCCTTCCTAGACATTGTAATCATAATTCCATTCTGGTCCGTGTCAATCCTCCACAATTTATTCTTATCCACCCATATCTCCATATCTTCATATCTCCATTGGCATTGTCCTTGACTACTTTTATCCAGCTCTTTGAGGTGCTTATTAAAATCACCCAACAGAATAATGGCCCAACCTTTTTCCTGGAAGAAGGCGATATCCGCCTCGAGACATGAGTATATTGCTCTATTCCAGGTACTATCCGTTCCTTCCACCGCCATGTAGATTACTGCTAAGGCATAAGTATGCCCTTTCCACTCCACTTTTACCCACCCGTTTTCTCAGCTTCGAGTTGCGACATACGATCCCTTGATAGCAAAAGGAATCCAGTGTAGGAGGCAGATCCATGACGTCGCCGAAGCATCAGTCACGTGGGGTGGCAGCCATATTAGCCGCCGGTTTGTTTTGCTTTTTCAAAACTTTAGGCGCCGAAATTGGTAATTTTCAAATTGTTACGATTGGATCTTCTGAAAACTCTTTTCCAGAGTGAGTTTTTCCATTATTCATAGATTACTCTCCAACACTGGTTTTCGGAGGCCTACCCCTTTGCTGTTATACATCCCCAATATCCATTGACGTGTATTGTAACGAACATTCATCATACACCCCACACCAGTAGCGAAGATGTCGAAGCGGCCTTTTCAAAAAGGTAGGAGAATGAAAAATAGGGTACACGAGTAGCGTAGGAAGTGGCGTGGAAAGAAGATGAAGGAGGAGGGAAAGCAGGTGTGGAAGAGGGAGGAAGGCGAAAACGAAGAGAGATGAAAACGAAGAGACAGCGAGAAGAAAGAGAAGGAAACCGAGGAGAGAGAAAAGAACGGAAGTGAAAAGAGAAAAACAAGAAAAGAGAGACGTTATAAGAGAAGCATCCGAGACGTCTATGAGTGAGGACCTCCTGAACTGCTCGTGATCATGGTGTTTTAGATTCTTTTAGCACCACCTAATGTTCAAAAGGTTAGAATTCGGAAAAATAAGAAAATGTTCATTTTCCTGCCGCCCTATATTGTTAGACACCATTAAGTTCCATTAGTTACGTAATTATATTTGGTATTTTTATCATGTTTTGCATGCCAGTATTTTAGACTGTTTATTCTGGTCAACTTGCATTGCCCTCTTAGAGAGTAATGAATACCTCATTAGTCATTGATTTTATGTATCAGGATTTAGAAGTTGTATTGCACGTGTTTTGACTAGAAAGTTTATGCGAAGTTTTGATAAGGATTTTGGATTTGGAATAATTGGGTAATTGCCTTACTTGGCCTTCCATATTCCCTAGAGAGAGCCACTCGAATCACAATTTGTTATTTGTGCAATATCATTCCAGGGCATATTATAAAGAGTTATCTTGTTATGTTCCCCAGCTATTAAAGCTAAAAACTTTTACCATGATACGGGTTTTCAAGATAGATGGTGAAAACGCGGGAGGGGCTCTATCGTCTTGGAGACCGTTGAAAAGGAACAAGAAGTTCCTAACAAAAGCCTTTAACCGTTTTCCCCGATTAATCCTGGTGTCTACGGGCACATATTTCTAGTAAATTAGTTATTGTTGTGCATGAACACTGTTCCTGAGGGATTATCTCTTACCAAAGCCCCCTCCACTCTGTGATTTCGCCCAAAATTGGCCACTAAAGTTATTCATATTTTGATACTCTGTTTTTGATATTGAATCACTTATTTTATCTAAAAGTTTTATAATACAACAATAATAAATGGATACGTTCAATCCTATTTTGGTTTTGACTGATGATTTGGTGCCTGTGTTCATCACGAACACCTTAACCTCGGACATGTCTGTCCAGTCCTTTGCAGATTCAGGCCTGGACCCATCTTTCCTTCATCTAGTGTACGTGTTCGCCGATGACGTTATCTGGGTTTGTGTCTCGCTAGCTCTGGTAAGTGATCCTTTATTGTTTGAATTAAATTAATGTTCCAAAGACCCAGATTTGGTTCATTATAGTATCACCCCATACCTTGTAAATATTGGGAGAAATCACCTTGGTAATCGTGTATGGCCCAACTTTCCTTGGTGCTAAGTTAGCAGAGTAACCCTTGTTTTTTGAACTAATTGGAATTTTTTTTAATCAAAACTTCATCCCCAACAGCAAATTGTTTCTGGTTTAATTCAGCATTATGCACCACTCTACGCATGTCCTGGTGTATCTTAATATCAGAGGTGGTATCAACTAAAACTGATGCCACATTTTCCAAGAACCCTGAAATATTGGTATTAACAAATGCTGGATCATAACATCTAACAGATTATCCTGGGGTGAGCGGGGTAATCTGGCAAAGGTTAATTGAAATGGACTATAACTTATTGTAAGGTTTACAGCAGAATTACACGCCCATCGTATGGCAGGGATGTAATCTGCCCATGCCTCGTGTTGTTCAGATACGGCTATGTCTAATATAGCCTGTATATCCCTGTGCTTCATCTCCACAGGATTAGCTTGTGGATGATAGAGAGCAACTTTATGGAGCTTAAATCCCATCATTTTGGCTGTTTGTGTCATGATAGTGGCTAGGAATTGTGGTCCATTATTACATCAGACCGATTTTAGCGTTCCATATCTCAGGCACACCTCATTGATCAGGAGTTTCAAGATGGTGTCAGTCTTCTATCAGCTATTGGAAAAAGATCGAGAAATCCGGTTGAAATGTTAATTAATGATGAAATACAATTGCGACCTTCTTTGGATGTGGTCAAAGGTCCGATGATATCAATACTGACATCATCGAATCTGGGTTGAACAGCTAAACTAGTGTATAGTCCTGCAATAGCACAATTATGCGGCTCTAGTCGCGAATGACGCAAATGAAGCAAAACATGGCGGCGAGTTAAATTAGCCATAAGTATTGGCGTGCAACGCAATAATTCTGTTTTATTCTCGGAATCGAAATTTTTCTTATCTTTTTTGTTTTTTAATTTCTTATCAGGAGTGGACGTTTTTGCTGGAGTGAATTCCTTTTTATTGGATAGCACTTTCGCATTCATAGTTGTCTGGGATTTAGACGTTGCTGGAGGAGGATTGGAATGCGTGGTCGTATCCTTTTTAGGTATATACTTCTTATGCTGTTCCTTAATCTTCTCTTTATCCCCTTACCCAGAACTGGAATCTACTTTTGGCCATTCACCAGAATTCATAAGTTGGTGCTCAATTTTACAAGCTGACTTTTGTCATTGTTCGATGTTCTTGATGTCCTCTTCATCAAGCTGGCTTTGCATTAATGGATGCATACTACCAGCTACCAGAGTTACCATTCGATTCTGAGTCAATGGTATTTCGAACATGTCAAAATGAGTAGAGACTAAGGCAATATAGTCCCTTACAGGTTGCAAATCTCTGACCACAACGTACGATGTTTGGCCAGATCATTGCATTGGCTGAACATTATTAAAACAAGCTGACAATCCCTCGACTGCCTCCTTGGAGCATGGCCAAGTGATTAAAATAACTAGACGTCCTTGTGCTATTGTATAATTTTGCTAATTTTAATTATATTAATTGAAAAGTCTAGCCTATGCCAGCATGTTGGTAATGAATTGTGTCAAATTATCGAAATTCATATTGAAAATTTTGCCTAAAATTTAGTTTTAAGATTTTCATGTTTAGTATAATGTCTATTCGGCTAATTCTTCACTGTATATGATGCGAGTTTTCATCAGCTAATCTCCTTCTAACTCATTATCATTAAAATTGTATTATTCCTAAAGCATCTGCTATTTGTCCGCTCTTCTTAATAGGAAGTTGTGCTGTGATGCTGTTAAAAAACACTATTTTTAAGCAGAGTGGATTAGCTTATTAACACATACTAGCCTTTATTCTTAACAGGATGCGTATCCGGGATTTACTTAGTTAGTCAACATTTGGGCATAACTTGACATTTGCCAGGATTTACTTTGTAATTTCTGGTAATCATGATTTTCACAGACTAACTGGCAGAAAATTTTCACCGCAGTTATGGTGATTACATTTCACCTTTATCTTACGAAATATACAATAAGGTACTTGGACATAAACTTTACTAAACATACTTTGGCAGTTGTTAAGGCACATATGCAAAACCTACACGAAAATTTGTTTAATAAATTGACTCCAGGTAATCATTGTTGTTAAATCAATTGATGCATTCCTTTTGCACTAATGATTTTATGAATTAGTACGATGTCTGAACGCTTCCAAGTATACATTGTTTTTGAGTAGTACATTGTACTCGTTATTTTCTGGTCATTAGCTTGCCACTTTATGCCTAGAGGGCAATGAGTAGAATGTTTTCCGCTAGTTTGGTATACTAAAATTGCCCACATTTTGCAACATTTTCGAATTAAGTAATTAGTGTATAATAGTTATTACTGTTGCTTTTAATAAATCAATTTTTTAGGTATGGAATTTTGCTGGAAAGACTTTTGGCAAATTTAAAAAATGATGGCGAATCCGAAAAGTAAAGTAAACCTACCACACAAACCAAAATGGTAAGTATTTATATTTTATAACATTTTATATGCACACTACCTTTATATTATATGCACAACATCAATAATTTACTTAAATTTCCATTAATTACTAAACATATGCAATTATAATGTTTTCAGAAAAAGGATTGTAATGTCAGCAAGCGGGGGCCAGTTTCTAACTCGCTCATTCCTAAACAACACTAACTAATTACTCCTACAAAAACAAGCTGCAAGCATAAGTCTTGAACCTGAAGTGGGTTTGGAGATGGCAGAAATTTTCCTGCTTAAAAATCAAATTTTTAAGTTAATAAAAAATAAAAAGGCACTTAAGTTAAAGAACTTCTCTGGCAAAAATTAAAAAACTAACAACTTGGAAAAGGAAATTTGAACATTTGAAAGATAAAATAATAAAAGTTAAAATTTTATAATACCCTTAAACTTTTCTCTTTTTTACTTAATCTTTTTTACCATATTTCAAATTTTAGGACTTCCCGATTTTCTGGAATTAGCCATAAAATGCGCTACAATGTCCCTCAGATTTAGATGCTGGATCCGAAAGCAGCCTTCAATTATATGGTAATTCGGGTAAAAGAGTAAGGGAGATATTTTTTAGAATTTCAAATTACTTAAGTTAATCATCATTTACACAGGTAACTTATCAACTTCTTTCAGTTTTTGCTGCACCGTGGTTCCAGAATAACAATTTCAATAAATATCTACAAATTGCACAAGATGGTCAAATCATATGGTGTCTACATTAACCATTCGCTCATAAAGTTGTTTAAAAAAGACATTCTTCTGGCCAGTAATTACGGAGGTGAACGCAATAAGTTTGATCCCAATGCTCCACCCAAGCTACAATTGGACAGATGCGTAATCCATACATTGGAACATAAGTTATCTAGAATTTTAAATTTATTTCAAAATAATTTCAATTTTTACAACATTGTACTATTATACTGCAGTGAAAATGACCTTTCTTTTATACCATCTGAGTTGCATCTAATTATCTGCTTTTCCAGGCTCCTAAAGTGATTCTTTCAAGGAATAATCCGCTCTTGCTTTAGCATGCCCACTGAATGTCATAAATCATGGAGTTGAGTGGGTGGTGATCCCTTAACCTTCTATATCTCTATCATAACACGGTTTCACCTTGTTAGGTCTCCAATTGGTTACCTGTAGATTCTTTAAAGTCCTAACTACATTTTCCAGTTAATTAGGTTACCTAATGTGTCTTGGCATCGATTATATCTTCAAATTAAGCAGTTTTCCTTCCAGGGATATCTTGGTATTCCATACATGCAGTAGATTGCGCTAGGGTCCCTTACTGGCACTTTCGTCTCCAGTCTGGCCATCTGTGTGGGTGTTTGCTTCTCGCGCAGGGCTCGTTAATGTTTTTAGCTTCCCACAACGAGGTATGTTATTGTTTATAGTTTTTTTCCATTAGACCAATTAATCAGTTTTCAAACTATTAACACAGTCCATGTGACTAATACTTTGATAAAACAGTAATTCTTTAAAAAGCGGCTATTTACGGTTATTCTTTAGTGAGTGAAACTTCGGCTCCAATATGTGCCTACCGCCACGCCCCGAAGTGAAGCCACAGGAAGAAAATGTGGCAGCTGTCTTCGAAAAAGTGGAGGACTTTAATAAGGAGATTGATGCCGCCCCCTTCGAGATGTATGTCTTTATTGCCATCGCAGGGACCGCCGCCCACCTGTGGCACCAGTCTGCGCTTCGGTGGTGCTGCGTGTGGCTGGGCATAAGGCAGCTCCCCCTGAAGAATTCTGTGTTTAGTATGGCGTAGATATCTAGGCATCATTCACAACCTTAAGCCATGTTATTAGCGAGGAGACACTATCAACTGGCTGCAGCAGCCTCCATTATCGGTAGTCTGGGGGACTGGCCTTGGCAGGCTGGTCTTTCACCTGTGTGTATGGTTGCCCTGCAGCCCCTTCAGCTTCCACTTTATGTTGTTTATTGCTTTTCTGTTTTGCTGCTTCTTCGCCTTCGAAATTGTGTTTGGACTCATTACATCAATTCTCTCCGAATTCTTGCTTTCCTCGTTGTCCACATTGCCATAGAAGTATTGATTTCCTATTTTAAAATATTTTAAAATACTACATAAATTTATTGTATAAATTTTAATGAATATCATAACGTTATTTGTGAATTATATTTTCTTTGAACTTAATTATGACAATATTATTACAACCCTTAGGTGTATCAATATTTGTCACATCTACTTTTAAAAATAATATTATAGCAACAAAATTTGAGTTTGATACATGTATACCATAAGTAGTGTGAGACTTCTTATTATGATAGTGAATGTTTTTGGTTTTTATTTTTTAATAAATCTGATAAATCATTCATATCATTTGTGATTTGCATCATTTATCATTATTCTTATACAGGAAAGTTTCTTGTCAAAACATGTGCTTATTTTATTAATGCCATGAAAATTTTGGCCTTATACAACCAGGTATGTAAGGCATTATAAATCACATTCACGTAATACTTCACCCATCTCTAGCTGCATCCATTAAACGCTCGCCAAGATTGCTTCAAAAAACCTTACCTGTTGAGGATAACCTGACAGCTGGTTAACCTCCTTGCCGTTCACCTCATTTTAAAGATTTCAAAAATCGTTGTCCTGTTCTACGGCAGCAGTCTTCAAATTGGTAAAACCAGTAAACAACTTCACTGGAAAGCAATGGACAATTTTTGCAAAGTCGCTCAATGCTCTGATCACCATGAAACAATTCAAATGCCAATTCCCTATGTCTGTATCTGGAAATTGTGAATGCTGTGCGATATATAACAGGCTTGTTTAGGAGACCTCAGAAAAAAACGTAAGGTTCACATACATCCCTCCAAGCAACACAGACAGAGCTATCTGTTATAACAATCCTACGGGTCAATTAGCCAGGTGGGCACTATCTGCACAGAACTACGTTTTTACCATTGAGTATGTGCCAGGTAAACTCAACATGGTCGCTGACCTCCTGTCCAGACCAAATGAAAAGGCTGAACTGGTTGTTGTCATCCACCAACTTTTCATCGATAAATAACCTATTACCAAAGATGAGTTTTGCGCTGCGATCATTCATGCTCTCTAAACATCTTCCATGTCTGTTTCGTTTTTTTTGTCCTTCTCAAATATCTTAATCTCTTCTTACTATCACATCACCTTCTTCGCTTTGATAAATTCGAAATTGCTGTGCCCGCGGTTCTTGTTGCATTTCAGGAAGTCAATGTTGCCAGTTAACAATGCCTTCGCTGCTTGCTTTTCACATACGTTGCTGCTCTTTGTGGCGTTGTTTTTTAGATGTTAGTGGTGGAAATTTTTAAGGTGATGGTATATTTTCCTCTTCTTCAGCTACACTTTCGATTTCATACTTTCTGCTAAGCAATAGCTACAGTACCAGCAATCACCTGCCATTTACGACACCAATAAGCTCATGTTTTAAGTCTTTCAATATCATCATGATTACACTGATGAGAAAAAATGTTCCCCTACATCAGGCCAGTGGTTTCTATTACCACCGGGAAGGTTGGTTCCTTGGTCAGACGTTTAATATTTAAGAAGAACTGCTCCGCGAACAAGATAAGAATTGTCCCTCGCCGCCCAGTTGGCAAACTTACGTGAATGCAATCGTTTTATAGCTTCTGAAATGGAAGCACTGAGGGGTGAGGTCAACAATTTGGAGAAAAGTCCTGCTACCAGCTACCAAGAAGCCTTCTCCTTTGTGTGTGCAGTCAGCTATTGATGTTTGCTTGTGGTTGTAGTCTTCAAGCTTCGCATTTTCCAGCTTCGCATTTAATGGATATAGTGGAAGAAACCTAGCTGAGATATCCTTGAAAATTGTGAGAAAAAATCTGGAGAACTGCAAGCCTATAAAAGAAGCAGAGAAAGGTAAGTTAAGGAGACACCCAAGTCCTCCTTGACAGCCGTCCATATGACAAGCAGCACACTGGGAAGGACGTCGACCCAATCTTGTGTCGTGGCAGCGTGGTACTTGATGGCTGCTTTCAGTTGGTGTTGAAAACATTCCACCAAGCTATTTGCCGCTGGGTGGAACGGTGTCGTCCGGATACGATCGGCGCCCACCTGGTCCGAGGTGATGCAGGCGAGAGCTCCGCAGCGAGATATCCACCCCTCGACGAATACATGTGCCACCTACTTGGCTGTCATGCAATCCATTGGGAACACCCCCGGCCACCTTAACAGTCCACCTGGTGACCTAATTTTTTTAAAAAAGCTGGACATGCTAACTAAAAGCAATAGAATGTTTGGTCCCTCCAAAAAGCCCTACCTGGCCACCCCTCCAGTTGGCCAATGCACCCTAAAATTCAACTCAGTATCTAAAAGCTTCAAAAGATAGATGGAACGTCGTAGCAGCTATCTTTAGTTTAAGTGCTATAGACAAATCACACAAGATTAGTTTTATTCCGCACTATCAGTTAGCTTTGGTTAAGCTATTGTTCTATACTTCTAAATGTTAATTTGAAAAAAAATTTCACAAATACTACCTAAAGCACAACTTTAGCAGAATAGAAATGGGATTCAAATCACATCACAGTATACTGACCCAGTTTTCCCCAGGCTAAAATTAACTGAGCAGGAACCGAGGGGGAAAGCCCTTTAGGGTAAATTGAATTTCCGTTTCCAGCAATGAGGAAGTAACTTATCCTCATTCTGGTGATCATTTATTAGAGCAATCCTCTTCTTTGTTTACGTATGTCATGCTTTATTAACTTATCCCTATCTTCAGCATATGCCAGACCCACATCTAATTCAGGATCTGTAATTCAAATTTAACTAAGTATACCTGACATCCCCAACTTGCATGGAGAACCGACAGCAATGCATCCCAAGAGCCGGTTGGTGCTTGGCCAATCTCACCCTTCCTCCATTTCTGATGATTTCTTTTGCCAGTTAAGAACATGCAGACATAATATAAAACAGGACCACACTTTAGCCATCTGCCGTCCCCTCTGGTGATATGCTCTGGCCTAAGGCTACCTTTCAGGGCCACAAGCCCGAGCCAGAAACAATGCACCAGCCTGAGAAAATAGTACCCTTTTGTGTTATTTCACATGACCTAGGCAATGCCTCATTCAATGGGTGGAACAGGTAACGAGGCTATCAACAATCCCTTCTGGCGGCAGGCTTTGGCCTGGGCCACCCTTTTCAGGTCCCAAGCTTCAGCAAGTTATATCCACCAGTTGTTCAATGTTACAGCCTTGCATCAATCATGATGCACTGCCTGAGGCTGCAGACCCTGAATATCTCAAGGCTGCACAGTCACATGACAGACACCCATCCTTTTGCCTTATCTATTAACTCAGACTTACAGATTGGGCAACAAGGCAATCCGTAATCCCACCTGGAGGCAGGCTTCAGCCTGGGCCACCCTACAGGGTACCAAGCTTCATCAAGTTATATCCTCCAGGTATTCAGTGCCAGCCATATGCCTATCCTTTTGTCATTGTTATTCAAATTGGTCTTAGAAGGCTCTAGGGACCACAGAAAAAATGTCAATTACAACCTTACAACCCCACTAAGTTTTGGCCAAACAATTGTTCCTACCACACTTGTGAGCATGCTGTCAGCCCTGCAATTTATTTGGGTGAGCCCTTAATAGTTTCATTGAATTTCTGCAGACCAAAATTCAAACCTTAAATAGGTACACATATACAAGGACCACTAAGGAAAGCAGCTCCCCTAAAACTGTCCTCCCTCTCTGCTCCAGACCTAACAGATTCAAGCGCTAACCCCATATATTTGTCCAAACCAGTTTTTGGCTAATCACTGCTAGGTCGATTCCATCACACCTCCTTCAGCCTGCCTCCTTATAAATAAGTTTGAGAATAGGTTCAATTTTTTCTACTCATCTATGAATTTCCAGAAATTCCCAGCCTTAACCCGTTTAAGAAGGCACTATGATCCCCATACCCAAAGTTTTTGAAACTTTGGAAAATGAAACAATATATTATAACTAGATGATCTAAATATTTTCAGATTTTTTTCTTCAAAATTAAAAGAGTTACGTAATGTCACTTCGAAATTTCAACATCCCGAAACAATGGCATAATTTGTGCCAACTT
>JAQGBX010003619.1:0-16938 GCA_034698745.1 Megaphyllum sjaelandicum | reverse complement strand
CGGGGACTGTTGAAGGTTGATTCAGATGAGGCCCACGAGTCCTGAAAGTGCCATTTTTATAGATTATTTTAAGAAACGTCCGTATTATATGGTCCAAAAAATCAGACGGCCAAGAATGTTCTACAGCTTGTCTTATCAATTCGGATGAAACATTCTCCAACATGCTGCATTTTCTAAATCGTGCTTGCCCAGCAACCATTCCTGTCAACTTAAACTAATGATCTAATGATCCACGCTATCTACGCTGTTATAAATTGACTTCTCTGGCATGTAACCTGTCCAAATTCATAGCTTAACATACACTGTACTCTATAGCAATTCCATATAGACACAAAGTAGAAAGCAGTTCTTCGTCAAGTAAATTTACATTAACACCCTTCTTAATGTGCACTTTTTATGGCTAAAATGTAGTTTAATGACATAACACAAAATTTAATAAAAATACTTCTTTTTACTACAGTCAAGTGTCCTTGAATATTTGCTGAATATTTTCTCACACGTAAGCAAATATTGACTGGCATGCATGCAATCGGTCCCTTTTCAAGAAGAGATAAGTCAATTGTTCCCTAGTCCAGAAAAAAAGCTTGTTTCATATTAAACGCAAAAATTAATTGTGAAAATATTTAACGTAAAAAAAATAAAAAGGAAAATATCCCCTTAAAATGGCCTAAATGTTTTGTTGTTTTTCTAAACGATATCTAAATATTTTTTCAGTCAGAGACATCCTGCGAAGAATAGGAAAGTTCCAAGCTAATGGTCAATTATTTACATGGATGTGCAACCGTGAAGCCAGCATGATTTAAATTCCAAAAGACATCAGCGCCATCTTCACGCAACTACTGGGAAAGCAAGATTTTATGCATGTACCACAAAATGGCCAAAAGGTAGGATTTAAAAAGAATATCAATTTACCTAATTAATGATAATGTATTATCACGGCGTGACTTACCGAGAATTCCTCGTATTCGGAGCTGCTGGACGTCATTAAGTAAATGGTAGAATAATAGAATTCGAAAACTTAAGCAATAAACAAAAAAAGGAACTATGTTGTTAAATTATTAATCATAAATTAAATGCATCCACATATTCGAAACGACCTAAATATTTCAATCTTGTCTTAACTCATTGAAAAGAGAATAGAGAAAAATAGAATTTTCAAGAATATCACGTGATCACGGCTCGTGCTTAAGTTGGTGTAATCTCTTCGTGCTTAAGCACCTTTCAGCACAACTTGGTGATCGGGAGAATGACGGACATGGATGTTAATAAAATTAATGCTGCGTAATATTTCAAATAATTTATTACACAGTAAAACAAAATTATTTTGACATTTTCTAACGCAGATTTTATTTTGATAGAAACTGCTTGAAATATTGCAAAATGATTTGTAAAATACGTATACAATTTTTACCATACTTAGCTACTGCAGGAGAAGGGAGAGGAAATTTTGAATATTTGTTTTGGAATGAGACCTACAATTTAATTTTAAGAAAGGATTATAACCTCTCGATTTGTTGCTTCCCTTCTTAAAATGAGACTACCTTTAGTAATATTGTTTTAGGAAATTTCTTGCAGTACAGGTATCTACAAATTTCTTTAATTTATATTTCCTTTATTTGACCAACGTTTCTAAAGCTTTTCAAAGTTTCTCATAGCCTCCATTGTACAGGATTTTTGCATTAATTACTTCAGCAATATTTTTTAAACTCTCCAAATAGTTTTTCTCAAACTTTTCTAATCCTGCGAAAAATTATGAGACCATACTGCATATGAAATTAAGCCTGGCCAGTTATAGATCATGCCCAACTTGGATGTGTAAGAAAATATTTGTGCAGTTATATATCTATACAAAGTATGACCACTCATGAAATATATTTGGTAATATACTACCCCAAAGTGTTCAACATGCCCGAGTTTTAGTACAGTCATCCATCACACTTAGTTGATCAATCTGCAAACCAAATTATCGTTTATTGGCACGTTCATATTTCTATAAAAGTAGTATTGATGCATGCATTCAGTGAGTATAAAGTTACAGTCAACACAGAGACAAATCAAACAACATTTTTGTCACAATTAAATACACATTTAAAAACATTCGTGGCAACATTACAGTATACAGGGTCATACATGACATCATGTACAATTGTAGGATCATGTGTGTGCCATCCAAAAACGTGGGCAGGTATCAAAAAATTCATTTGAAAAATACATAGGAAAATGTATTGGCAGTATATGAACAAATATGACCATACATGCCCAATTTTTCCACCGAGATATTATAGGCAGCATTATACTATACGTGGTAATTTAAATATGTATTTAGGTAGTTTTCCTGTTTAATGTATTGGCAATTCTGCAAAAAAATACTATAAATTGGGAATATTTATGCATGAATTGTGCATTTATGACAGCTTAAAACGAACTACATAGAAGAATTACGTCTTCACATGAATCATGTCCGAAACGTGGAAAAAATTTTCACTACACGAATTTTAAAATCTTTTGTTTGACTATTCAATTACGGAAATCGTCAATAAATTGTTGACAAGTTTCCTACAAAGAGCCTCCTTAAATTATTAAATTAATTTATACATGTATATAAAGAAGATATATGTTTGTTTATTTGTATGCATGTATTATACGGAGCCCATTAGCAAAAGTTTTTTTGTTTTGTACGCTTTTGCGGTATTGCGTCATCAAGTACAAAACGAAAAAAAATGATAATAATAACCTTCCGCTATGGGGCTCCGTATGTTTGTAGTTTCTGCTGTTTGCTTCGGTGTGGCCGAATATGAAATAGAGGAGAGAAGGGATTTTGGAATAAGTATGATAGTTTGTATAGTGTCCATTACCCGGGAAAAACCGGGCTTCCCAGCTAGTACAGATACTGCTTGTGCCGATGGGACACTTGACACAAAATGCATCCTTCGTTTCTGAACAAACAATTTTAAATGCATTTGAGCAAGTAATGAAATTATCAATGTTATGATATTAAGTAAATACGATTGAATTTCACATTTTATCAAAGAAAATTACTTTTATAATACATTAAAAAATGCATTTAGCAAATACTTATTGACGCGTGAGCTAAATTAGCTACGTCTACACTGGAGGAAACACAGAGGAACGTATTGTTGCTAATTGTTGCAAATTGTTTCTGGAAACAAACTTATGTAAACGGCTGGCAACAATTATGAATAAAAAGTTCCTCAACAGTTCCTTCATTGTCGACATAGCTTTAGGCTTCCATATACATGTTTGTTAGTGTTGATTGTTCCAAACCGACAGCACGGGGTTAGTTGAATCATCTGCCGGTTCATCTTAATCGGGAAATCCCAGGCGCCAGGGTGCTGCGGCTTAGACCGTATGATTTAAATATATTCCGATATCTGATACATATTCCGTGTCTCAGTACACATACTTGATTAGCTTGTAAGGCACACGTTTGCAGTACTCGTCCCATGCTGCCTGGCCGAACTCCTTCCGGCTCATGTCCTCATTGATCTCTATCCGGTGCAAGAGGAACACGATGAGGAACGCGGGATATGTGTAAGGTATGGGATCCGCGAAACCCGTAACCACGCACCAAGATATGGACGTCAAGATATCCGCCATATAGTTGGGATGTCGTACCATGGCCCACCAGCCGTCAACTAGAATCCGGGTGTCATTGTCACCAGGGATGTAATCGAAATCTGTAAGTGACAGGAAAAGTATACACCAAATTTACAACTTTTGTTAGGATAATGTATGACTGTAAAGGATTCCATAAAGGTTCGTTAAAATCTGAAAATTCATTGGTAAATACACTTACGTGTTTATCGTGTAATTTTAAATGCTATTTTCATTAAATACATGCATTTTAAATATAATCTAAACGTCCAATGTAAGTAGTAATTTGGAAATCAAAAACATAATTGAAAATTTTATCCTTGCAGCATGAAATAATGTGGTCACAAATTAAATGTTTCGAACGTTTGATTCTAAGACATTAGATCTGAACAATGTTTTTTATAATTCAATTCAATTCAACTCAGTACCCTACTATCAGTAAATAAATACCATGTGGTAGGGGGGTGTAATCCATCAACCCAAATAATATATGGTTTACACTTGAAAAATTACGTGTTCCACCTGTATTCAAAAATAATTCAAACATACCTGAACATACTGCACATATGAATCACATTACAAAGAAAACGTCACATGACAAGTATGTATACATAGCATGTACATGTTATAGTTTATGATATGGGTAAATACAGTACGTATCTCAATAGTTTATGATTGGATGCATTAAAGCTTATTAACGAAGTGTTTCTCAATATTTGGAAAGTATTGGTACATGTACATGTATATTTTAGAATGCATTTGAAGATTTAAAACTTAAGTTGGAGTACAACAAGTGGATGCGGCGTGAATGAATAAAAATCCAAGCATGACTTTATTTACTCAGAATAATATCTACGGACTACTGTATTTCTCTTAATGTGATAGGGGGATGTTTTTATTTACAGTACGACGATGAAGTTCAACAGTTTTGATAGGTTGCATTTGCAATCACCGGGGTTGAACCAGTATAACTGGTCTAACTAGTAAGATAAAATGTAGGCTACAATTGACATTCTTAAATTCTTAATACATACAGTACATGTATAGGGAAAAGCGTTATTGCGTAAAAAAAGTGATTATCATCTTCGTTTATTCAAGGCTGTATTATAATTTAATTGAACAATTTAAAGAGGCGCATATTAGAGGGATAGTTTTGTATTTTTACGTTGTAGTAGAGAATTTATCTAGTCCATTAACATATTACAAAAGTGTATTCAATAGGATAAGAAAGGCGAAATAAAATCCTAATTTTTAAGAACAAATTCCTAATGTAATTTTAAATTGTTTTATAGACACATAGTATAAACCTGTATGTACAGGTGGTATATACTGTGTTCTATCCTTGATGAATGATGAATGTTTTTATACATGCTTAGTTTTTGCCTGGTGATATATAATACTTTTCATCCAGAAATTAACGAGCAGCTTTACAAAAACTGTTGAAGTTCCCATACTTACTGGCAACTTCCACGTGTTCAGGATACCTGAGAAACAGGGTTTTATCCCAGTTTGTCAGTCGGTATAAGCCATGGCTAGCCACTGCAAAAAAGTGCAAATAAGCATCAGAAAGTAGTTCTATGAAAAAAAAAATCATATCAAACTGTCTCTCACCTATGAAACCAAACAGGAATATTGTAAAAGCTTCAGATTCCATCACGTAATTGTTCTCTATTACATACCGGGCGTTTATACTGTACACCAATGGCATGAAACAGATGGAACCAAAAATAAACATAAAGCCAACGCCTTCGTGCTTCACGGCGTAGGAAGTCAAGATGGATTCCTTTAAACAAACAGAATTAGAAATATTTAAAATAGCCGTACATTTTTGTATTATCTACTGATGCAAATATATTTTGTAATATACAGGGTGGGCCAATAAAATGTGAGCTAACTTTATAAAAATCATAAAATGGAATTTAGTGAAGATTTGTACATGTGTACTTAAATGGGATACAAAAAAATCTCTTTCAATTTGTGTTCAAAGTTAGCACCTTTTGCGGAAACACACGCCCTAAGGCGCATGCGCCATTGGGCGATTGCAGTTTGATTAATTTCATTCCAAGCGTCCAAATTCGCTGCTTCAACTCGTCGATGTTAGCGAAAGGTGCTAACTTTGAACCCAAATTGAAATAAGGAATTTTTTTTGTATCCCATTTAAGTACACATGTACAAATTTTCAATAAATTCCATTAACAAATAACCATTTTATGATTTTTATAATGTTGGCTTACTTTTTATTGGCCCACCCTGTGTAGATTGCACGAATGGATATTTCATTCTGAATCTTTTTTTTCTAAAAGAACTCTTCTCTAAAAAAATTACTGGACACATACCTCGAAAATCAAGTAGTCTAACATAAAAAGCACGTGACCGAAAGCAGAAATTAGGAAAGTGTACGTTGCTGACCCATTAAGCAGTGACATTTGTTGGGCCAATAAAGACACGTCTGCAGCACACTATAAGCAGAAATTTGTGTAAATTGAAGTGATTTTTACGCAGACAGACAAACTGTGGCATTACACGTACCCATATGACGAGTCCTACACGCATAACGAGTCGTTTGAAGTCCATGTTAAGAAACGTAGGGTTCAACTCACGACCCATGAAGAAGTCGTAGATGGCATTGCCTAAAAATTGCGGAACATTTACACCAGATGACACCAAAGTTATAACTTTATCAAAGATAGTTTTACAATGCAATCTAGAGCGGATACGTGCATCTTGATAGTTAAAATAATTAAGCAACTGATGAGAATTCATTTCACTCAATGCACAATTTGGTCAGTGATTAAGAAAAGTACCATTGCAATTCCATGAGCCAATGGTCATAAATTATATAAACCGGCCCTGAGGGATAATTTAAGGCTGGATGAAATTTTGTCAAATAACATCAGTAGAAAATGGCGTTAACTCATTTGGTATGTTTATAAAACAACTGTTGTGTTAATTAAGAACACGAATACGTATCGTTCCTGAAATCTAACCTGTGTTTCCATTGACATTCAATTCTGATTCCGGAACCTTGAAAGACTTGAAATACAAATATATAGAAAACATAAAGCTGACCATGATGGACATTAAGATGAAGGCAGTAGGTTTGTCAGCAAGAATGGTGAATGGGAATCGGACGAAGATAAAGATTCCAATGAGAGCCATGATAATCATTGCATGAACAACACCTGAAAAGTAATATCAAATGACAATGTTAAAGTTAGAACACAATCTTTAAATCGAACCTTGATGAAGCACTTTGAAAGATCAAATCCAATTTGGACTGAAACACGTTAAAGAAATTCATTTTAAAAATATTTTTAAGGGGGAAAAATTAAATAATCTCGTTTAATATTTCAATGCACGTAGAGAAATGGAAATACAGAATAATAATGTATGTATATTTTTCATATAATGTAACAAATGATTTATTGATTATAAGGTTCTCAGGGACATTTTTTAAATTAAATTGATAAAATTATTCAAAATAATAGATGAATAGTAATTTTGAAATCATTGAAAATATTCGTTGAATTACGTTGTATAATGCATCAAATATCGCGATCGCTACTTTTTCTAAAATGTTACTTTGATTTTAGATTTCAAGATGAGAGCTGCATACATCATTAAAACAATTAAAACAAGAAGCAATACAATATTTATAAATACAACTCATCATGTTAATTATTTATTATTGTCTAAATATTGTTTTTTAAGTATATAATTAATTATATTCTCATTCTTTTTTAAACAGTCTCGTTTCATCAATTTACTAATATTTTGGGTCATTGATTTTTAAAACACTTTGTATGCATTAAACATAAACGGCAAACAGGTTAAATAAATTATGCATTTTAATCATTGCTTACTTACCATTAAGCCTATATTTTCTGTATTTTCCAGAGGGTGTTCGAGGACCCTCAACCATTGCCCCAACTGGCAAGTCGTTTAGCAATAATAATGGAATAGCAAACCCAATGACATAATACCAGGCTTCCATGTAAATATAGTCGTCGAAATTTGTTGGTATTTCTGGCGTCCTCCATAAACTGCATTTGCCCTAAATTAAAAAGTCATTGAAAGTTAGTTCTTTTTGAATAAATATTAATTAATACATTTTATCATGTGTTTATAGAAGATATTAAAAATTTCATTTATCACTTTCCGTTATTTAAAAAAAATATAAGAAAACACGTAAACGATTTAAAGAATCTACGTTTTCAGCACTGTTTTTTACGTCAAATTCGACGCATTGATCAACTCGTGATTGATAGTGGGGAGGACTCAATTTTAGAAACATGAGATGGTTTCTAGTTTTATAACGTATTTTAATAAAAAAAAATTGATTTTGCTGCACAAAAATGGTACCATTTATTATTTATTTATCATTTATCTTTTATTTACCATTTTATTTGCATACATGTAACTACATCAAGATGGTGTACTTGGCCTTCATGCTACAGTATGCATGATACGGTTTAGTCATGTATACGTTTTTATAGGTAAATTATATAGGTACACTGTATGCACTGTAGGCATGAAGTCATAATTTAGTTGCATCTGTTCTTTCCAAACTTACCTTTTGGCACTTTCCATTTAGAATGAGAACAAAAATGGGAAGTACAATCATGAGTGTAAGGACTCCTTTTGGCCCACAAAAGTAGTACTTGGGGCATTCCGCCGCTTTCGTTGCCTTAGTTCCATTAGTTCCATTTTCCTTGAAAAATTCAAAAACAATACAACAATAATTAAATTTTCAAAACATAACCTAATAAGATTTAAATTTATAGATACTGTAAACTGTAAACTATAGCTATTGAGAATTAACCTTTGTCCAGATCGAATGCATGCCACAGAAACATTTTCCTGACTGTATTTGAAATATTTTAACACATTGAAAGGTTTATAAACAAATTAATCTTATTTAATTTTTTTTCAAGAGTTTCGATTTAAAATAGGAAAAAATGTCCTAAATTTTTGTTTTTTTCTGTAACTCGACCATGCATCTAATATTTAAGTTTTCCAACATAATAGTAATTTATAGTGGCCATCTAATCTCTCTCGTTTTAACACCGCATTAAGTATCTCAGAAAAACTTTTCATTTGTATTCTAAACACGATACTATCTTTTTTCTTCAACATTCACAAAAACCTCGTAGGAAATTAGATGCATGCACACAGCGCTAGTTTTCATAAATCATAAACAGAACAGCACATATAATTTATTTCACAGTTTGGTCTTTTTTCTTTTAATATACTTATCGTTATGCGAAGTTAGAAAAAGTTTGTAAGCATCGATTAGATTCAGGATTTAATTAAAAACTTACTCAAGGCTAATGTGGTCTAAAATGTCTTAACACACCTTGTGAACTTTTTGTGCTAGAAGTCTAATAAAAATAAAAGAAATTCTGATGGAAGAAGGTAATATGTTATAGGAGTCCGAGTCCATTTTGACGTTTTTTAATTTAAAAGGGAATTAGTAAATCTAATTGAAATTTTTGTTGCCCTGTTTCAGCCTTTTAATTAAATTATGCCGTAGTTTTAAAAAGTGTTAAATAAATTTGATTCGGTATCTGATTCATAATTTAAGTTACAAGTATATTTTTCTTGCTATTTTATGCAGTATACATGTACATTTTATATATGTATTTACATGTACTTTAATATTGTGAGGTTGAATTGAAGTGTACATTATAGTTGTTTTCGTACTTCATTAAAAAGCAATTTTAATACATATCTATTCAACAACATTTTAAATATATATATACTGTATAGTGAATTTGGCAATATAAAATGCGCACGGATAAGAGCGATTATATTGTGAAATGAGTTTACTTAAAGAAAGCATATATTTGATAACTTAAAAAGGTTTCTGAATGCAATACATGTACAGTATGTTCTGTTCGTATGTATGTATGCTTTTTTAAAATCCAAATAATGAGCACCACTTTATGATTTGTGAGATGTCAACGTTAAGACCATAAAATGATCAACCAATCCATATTAAAAGCGAGTGTAAAATATATTCAATTTTATAGTGAAGACACATTTTCGACTTTACAAAATCTTATTTAAGCAGCGTATTTAAGAACATTGCTATAGTCTTTTTGCCTCAAAATCTATAACTTTACCAACCAGCCACCCAACCAATATTTACTTCGAAACTACATTTTTGAATTCTTGTAGAGAATACATGTACAATATTTCGCAACGTATCCGAATATTATTTAAAATGCAATGCAAATTTACAGCACATAAGATTTTTTTCACTTTTTTTGAATTCAAGAGAACACTTACAATTGCCCTTCGAATAGGGACTTCCTTTAACCTTAAAAAAAGTAACACTTTAATTGGCGTCATCGATTTTTTAATTTTTCTCCAGGGACATTTTTTACATAACACGAGTGACTTTTCATGGCCTAATTCGCTTTCAGGCCAGCAATAAAAAAAACAAGAAATTACCTTAACGTATTCTACTTGATTATCATTTATCCATTTCTAAAATATGGAATTAGTCGATTTCAACTCTATATGTAAGCTTGTAGAAAATTAATTTAAGTTATCATAACTTGTATAAAAGCATGTTGTTTATGATGAGCGTAACAGTAACATGGATAAATATATATGTATAAGGACTGTTTTTACAGCAGGAAATATGTAGTCAGAAATATGTTTTAGGATGAAATGGATAGTCATAAGTACACAATTCCAGCGTGACAAGTAACCCACGCATTTTTGATACTCATACAATGTACATGGGATTAACACGTTTAAAGGAAGTGTAGATAGAACCTGCAATTTAAATAAACTTGAAGATGTTTTAAACATTTCATGTCTAGACTGGATTATAGAGCTTGTTTTCTAAACTTACTTTTAAAAAGGTTTATTCGTTCCGGAGATTTTTGAGAAAGCTATTTCCTGTGACGTTTACTGATAACGTTTATTATTTTTAGATGCGTGAGAACTTTTGAAACGTTAAATCCTGAATTCTTGGTTATTTTCATGCGTTAACTACAGAAAAAAGATCGAAATTATTTAATTGTATGCCTAAACATGTAATGAATGAATCCCATATTATGGGATAATATGACACCTTCTATAAAGGTGTCGTCTTATTAAAATTATATTCATATTACTGTGGATTTTTGTGTATGTCTGCAATTGGCATAGTATGAAAGTTTGATTTTGTTTAATCATTAGCAATATTTTTTCTACAAGTATATACTGTAAATTTGAAATAAATTAATTAGCAACGGAATGTATTCGCGATATCAACAAGTTACACCCATATCCTTATTACACATTAAAACAACTGGTGAAGGAATGTTTAAAAAATTTCATATATCACAGAAATTTAAGTCATGTAATAGTTTCAAGTCATGTATATATATATATATATATATATACCGCTTAAGGTGCATGCAAAGCTATCCTGATTTGGGTTAACACAAAACACAAACGTGTTTAAATGTAAGATGCAAGTTACTATTTATTAAGATACAGTATATGTTTCTTAATCAATTGATGCAACTTGATTTTAGTTATGATAAACGTTAATCAGTTTAATTGTTATAATTATTGTTCGTATTTTAAAATGTGTCCAGTGTTGACATTTCTAGAGGGAATAATACGTTTGTGTGGTTTGTGGTTTTCCAAGTATTTTCTCATTTATCTTTCAAAACTAAATGAAGTTTATTACTAGTAGTATCAAAAACCAGTTTTCTCTAGCAAATATTATGTAAAATTACCGTTCAAGGAAGTAAATATACGGGTAGACGCTCATGGGACATTGCACTTTTTAAAGCAAAGTTATTGAGGATTATTGAGGATAATTAGCCTACCAATTATGGCAGGCTAATTGGACAATCTTAATAATCCATGTGGTATTTTGTAAAACATTTATCTGCATTATGATTTGTGATAGATTAATGACCTGGCTTTAAACCCATCTGACGAAAATTAAGCTTGCGAAAATGGAAAAAAGGTGTCTCCAAGTTCTTAAATACGCCATTTTAAGCAAAACAAAATAATTTCTTGAATCATTTAATTTATGATTTTCATACAGATTGAAGTAAATTGCTTGTATATGATATGCATGTTTAGGGTAATCATATTATTTTATTAACATTTGATGCTAAATATATATAGGTACTTAGAACTACGTGATCAAGTTTTGTTTTGAAAAACAAAATTGTTTAATAATCGCGTAGTTTTGAAATGTGATCAAAAGCATACACTGCATGTATAATTATGCTTAGGTATATATAATATTATAAATGATAATTATATAGCTTGCAGACAGACTCCAACGGGTGCTGTGTTCATAAATGGTGGATGATTATGAGGTTATAGTTTCTTTATACAGTTAGTAAGCATAACACGTATTCAAGACAATTTCGTAAGAAGAATGCTGGGAAGAGATCATCTTGAAAAAACCAAGATAACGTCTTGGAAACACACGAAAAAACAAGTGATAAACACGTTTTGCATTGCTTCTTTCCATTAGAGCAAATGCGATAAACATTTTTTGTAGCATCATAGTGAAAAAAAACCTATTTAAACATGTGATTTGCATTCTCTAAACGTTGAGGTTTGTAGAAACGTCCAAAACTAAGCATACGTAAATTTTGCATATCTTAACGCCCCTTTCAACAATTTTGATAAACATTTTGGTTTACTATAATTAGCATGCTCTTGACATGTTAGAAAATAACTACAAGGCTACTCACAGTTTATTCGTTTTAAAGCGACTCAGCTCCCATAACATTATGCATTAAAAATAAGTTTAAGGTGCATAAATAAAATATTAAATAACTAGTAAATAAATAAATTTGTTATGTCAGGATAATTCGGATTTTAAAAAAATAGCTGCAATGTATTTGAAAAACGTGTTGCTGTTAGACGTGAATTTTAAATGCCAATCATCCGTCACGTTTCTTTGGAGAAAGAAATCAAAAGTACTGGATAAACCTGAAACCAGCGATCAGATACGTGAAAAGATCATCACTGTTTCAAGATCAATATGTTATAATTTCTATAAAGCTTCTCAAGAATCCGGATCAAATGCCAATGAAACACAAGACACGTTTCGACAATTACTTGGTTTATTGTCCCATCGAAACATTGCAATGTTCCGAAAATCGCGCATATAAAGGTTCGGTTTCTCCACCCTATATAATTTTATAACAAAATTTAAGATACAGTAATAAAGATGGCATACCTGAGTTGTTGGTTTGCTTCTCCCATTCCTAACAACAGTCGATCCATTTTGGGTATCCATGGCTTGGAGCCTGAGAATCCTAGCGTGCCACTGAAACTTTACTCATCAACACTGGCTTGGCGTTTGAAATTGTTGAAAACCTGTTCTATATTTTTTTTTATCTTTTTTGACGTCAGGGACACTTTTTTACTCAACTGGGCCACCGAATCACGATCGTGATTTTGAGGCGTTGCAAATCGACGACTTAATTACGTCAGTTCGAAACGTAAAAATGCTGAATGTGGAACTTGAGAGGAATAAGCGCCGTAGGGAAAATCGAGGGAAAATTATAAAAAAAAATATAAGTTAAGTAAGTGGCGTTTGATGCCAATCCAGAGCGCGATCGCCTTCTGAATTTTAATTCCCTGACAGCGTGAAAGTTTGCTGCGAATGAGGACGAAAAACGCGATCGCTGCCTATATTTGAAGCCGCCATTTTGGTTTCAAGGGCTTTGTCGAACACGCGTTATTCACGTTCTTCCCGCATTATTTATCATCAGCATCGAGGTTTATGGTTAGTTAAAGGAAAAAATGATAGAAAATTAGATTTTGAATAATTAACAAACACCCGATAATTGAATTCGGGAGAGTCTTGGCAAATGTTTTTAAGTTCGGAACTTTCGCAAAGTTGGTTTGGCCAAGGACATGCATGCATAAGGTACCAGAAATGCAAAAGAAGTTTTTGCGATGTAAAATGAGGAACTTTATTTGTGTTTTGACACCTGAAATACATGTAGATGGCACTTTAAGCGATGGGCCTATGTTAATCCAAATGAGTAGTTTTTTATATGCAACCATTAATTTCAAGGTTCACATTTATGGTTGGCTGTGGCAAGTTGCATACATTAATGGTTGGTTACCGGAATGGTTAGAGGCTTAAAACATACTCAAGTAGCAATTTTTGACCAAATGACGTGATTCTGTATGCCCTAAGGTAGTTCCCTTTTTTTTGGTCCAATAGAATTACGTAAATTGTATGATAAATGGCCAAAAAATGACGTCAACGCAACGTCGGTTGAGCAAAATACGTTTGGATAAATGACAACCATTTTATGTAACCACTTTATGTAAAATGAAAGCATTTTACATGGGCGTTCTTTAATGAGCATTGCGTAATTGAGCTATAATTATACTGTATACATGTAGATGTAACTAGCGTTAGCTAAATTATGGTTATTTCTTTAATTTTTCCAGCGCAGAAGTAGTTTTTATGGATTATGGTAAGCGTAAATTTGCTTTAATTATACCAAATTTTCCGTTAATTGCTAAGTAGCTTTTGATGCATTGAATGAACCTAATTTTTATTCCAATAAAACTTTGTTTGCCATATGTTTGAAAGGTTACTCGACACCTTACCGGTATATATTTTTGATAAAATGCATGAATAATTATATATAGAACATGCCCTTGATTTTATTTGCATAAAACTACTCATTTTTGGTAAATGTATTCATTTGATTTGCACAGAAATACTAATTTTTATATAATTATACCGTAAAGTAATTTAACATCTTTGTTTACCTTTTTCAGCCATGTATTTTAAAATACTTACATTACATTACCGTATAATTTTTAGGTCATACTGTACATGTACGTATATAATGGAAAAGGAAATTATTAAGCAATGTGTTTTAAGCCATACATTGCCATACAAATGTACACAGTATGATCATACTGCACAATTTCTTGTCATTCATTTAAAATGACATATATGAGACATACAGTGCATGTAAATGATAAATATGGCCCTATTTCATTTTTTACAAATTATTCAAACATTGCAAACAATAAACCGTTCTATAGATACGTGTAGATGGCATCGTAGTATACAATGTACAAGAACACACAATGACATTTAGCGTATATCCTTGAAATAAGAACTTCTAATTAATCCTTTTTGTTATACATCAGTTGGATGAATTTCCATCATGAGTGGTTTCTCGACAACTAATTATAGTGTAAGCTGTATAATCGAGAAAAAGAATCAACAACATGTCAATCCTTTACCTTGGTAGTTTGGATTATTTTAACATGCCTTAAAGATATGATTTCTTTGAAAGATGTCAATTTTTTGCAATTGATATGCATGTTTTTTCAATTCCACAGAAATCGACCAATAACAAAATTTTAAGTTTTTACAGATAACATTAATACAAACATTTCAAAATAAAACAAGACATTATGATTTACCATATATACAGTATTTTACTCCATTAAACGATCCAAACCGTGCTTCATTATTCCGGTACGGTTACTCGATCGGTTCGAGTGAATGCATTTTTCCTTCTCAAGGTGTATCCGTTTCAAGCTTAAAAGCCGTACATTATGAGCAATTAATGGGCTAATAAAGTTGGTTACTTTACGACAATTTCTGGAGATTGAACAAATTTTTGTTTTCATTTAAGGATAAATTTTGGTTAAAATGCAAGCTGTCCTATTGAACAAAGCTAGACTGCGAGCGACTAATGGCCTAAATAATGAAGTATACAAAAAGTGGGTAATACTTTAATTAACAATTAAGTTCGGTGAAGGATTTAATAGCCTTCTTATCGGAGTGGGTATTTGACCTGGTCGGAAAGGATTGGCGAGTTTCCACATTTTTGTATAATCGCATTAATGGTCTTCTTTGCTTTCGAAAAATTAACAGGTTGCTCATAAATAATTCCAAAACAATTCTTGCTCAATCGACATCGCCATCAAGTGGTAAGTATAGTTATGATAAAAAACGAAGTTTAATCTTTCAATACCAATACTTTCATTGCAAAAATACTTTAAACTCGCTCGGTTGTAAAACGATTAAATTTAATGCAAATGCAAATACAATTTTTTCTAATTAACATGCATATATACATTTACATGTATAGATAAGTTGCACGAATCATAATAAAAATAAATAATTTGAACTGGTCATATTATTAGTGGTTATGTTGCACCACCAGACGGCAGTTCTTGTCCTTCGCGGTGAGTAGTACACCTGCTCGGTTGTCGCATTCGTTTC
Source organism: Megaphyllum sjaelandicum (assembly GCA_034698745.1). Classification (NCBI taxonomy): domain Eukaryota; kingdom Metazoa; phylum Arthropoda; class Diplopoda; order Julida; family Julidae; genus Megaphyllum; species Megaphyllum sjaelandicum. The sequence goes on along the minus strand of JAQGBX010003619.1, from coordinate 1,073 downwards.
ATGTTCCGTTTTGCATTATTTTTATATTTACAGTGCACAATTGTACTTATTTTTATGTGAACAAAACGAGAAAATTCAGACGATTTTTGAATTGTCCTGGAAAAGCGGTATTAAAAATGTCTACTTTAGGGATAAAAACAATTCACAAGTAAGTATTATTTATCAAAATGGGGATCTGTTTAGTTCATTTTTTATAAGAATAAGGTTAGTTACGCCTAAAGATAGGTGCACACCTATACTCGCACGGCACGCACCACCCTACCACACGGCAGGGATGCATCGGATTTTTTTTATGGGGGCACACACTGGGCTCGGCATTTTCTTTCGGTATTTCCGTCTCGGCCAAGTAGATTGGAAAAAAAAATGCACTTGCTACTGTCCGGACATAAAGGCGCTACCATCCGCAACCACATTTTTGTTCGGTGTTCGAGAACCTCTCCGCATTTGCGGAGATCCGATGCGTCCCGTGCAGGTAGGTGTGCGATGTCTCGTTGACTTTAATGAGACGAACATGTTTCTCCGGTCCGTGTGTGCCGTGCGGGCAGGTGTGCACCTACCTTTAAAGCGATCTCTAGATTTCGTTGAAAATTGGCATCAATTAAAACAATCGTCTGACATTTTGTCCCATCGCGAATTTGTTTCAAAATTTGAATTTTCTCCCATTCTGATTTCGATTTGCCATGACCATAGGCTTATAGATTCAATGTTGTTACATGGTTCTGGAACCCTTTTTCTGTCGACATCACGATTAAATTGTACTTCCCAAACTTGGGACCTTAATGAGGACGGGATGGGAAAGGAATATGGTCATGGCCGATTTAATATAAGAACTATATCTCAACATTCGCCTGGGGGATTAAGGGAATCCATGAAAAGCCTTAATGAGGATAGCCGACCAAGGAATCGAACCTGGAACTACCGAATACAATTAGGCGAGCCACCTTGCAGGTCACCTTGCTCGGCCTGTACGGTCATCAAAGGTCAACACCAAATCGGCAATTCAATTCAATTCAACTCAATACCCTACAGTCAGCAACTAAATGCCATATGGTAGGGGGGTCAAGCCCATTTTT
>JAQGBX010003618.1:0-16944 GCA_034698745.1 Megaphyllum sjaelandicum | reverse complement strand
AATATGGTTTCCGGATAGCTCATGAAGAACTCTTAAAGTACTTGAAAGAATTATCTTCGTATCTGTTACCATTTTGATGATATAATTTTTTTTCTCTGAGATGTGACTTTAGGAATCACCCTGTATACATAGCACAGCATGAAGATGCTCTTGCAATCATGGTGCAGTTAAACCTGTTAAGAGTGATCACCAAAAAAATGCAATGTTGGTCACTGTACACAGGTGGTCACTATACAAAGAATGCCTGAATTAAATTAAATAATGAACATGTAAACTATATTTATATATGTAGACTGTAGTAAAAAACCACAAAACCAATGAAGTACAGAATCATCATGCCAATGTACATTACATACAGTATATTTATTGACTTATTACACATTTGGTTTTTTTGAAAAAAAAAAACTTGTCAAGTTTTCCTTGTTTTAAATGGTTTTTGCTTCTTTTGATCATGTTTTCAGTGATTTTTTCGATCTGAATAACAATATCCATAACTTCTGTGTAATTTGACACAGCATATTTTTTTAACCTGCTGCACATTTCCAAAACATCCAGTTCTGAAAACATCTGTTTCCATTGCTTCTTCACAATTATCACTTTCCCTATCAGAAATTCCAAAGACAGTATCATCTTCTTTTATAATTCCAACAATAATATCTTTTTGAAGCTCTTCAGGAGTATAGCAATGCTGTGAAGTTGATGTCACTATCTACATGTAAGGTCGACTCATCCGTTATCATGGTCACTGTACACAATAGACAGGTGGTCACTATACAGAGAATTTTTATGCAGGAAATGTGCACTTTAAAAAACAATACAATAAAAAGTGGTCAGCATAAACAGGTGGTCACTTTACCAGTTTTTACTGTATTTCAAAAGACATCACCAGCATTTTAAATCAATTTTGGGCTGAATATTCCAAAATTTCACACAGTGTTGGTAAGAACATCCACCAATTATCACAGATAATTAGACGGGTAAACTGGATTCTATTTTGAATGTAGATTGCATAATGTATCAGGTCAAATCAGTGTCTATCCAGGATATCACCCGAGTGGTTACGAGTAAGTCTCGATCATTAATGGTAATAACAAATTTTGAACATGTAATGCATGTGCATAATGCTAATAACGCATTATCAAATGTCACAGATCAGTGTCGTTCCGAGGGAGTGGGGGGGACATTGAGAAGGAGTAGACTACGGCCGGGGGGGGGCCGTCATCAGGAGGGTGGTGCCAAATTAGGATTTATGATGACGAATTGCACAACATCGTAATTGTTTTACTACAGTATTTTCTTTTGGAAGCGCCTGGTGTGAATGACATTGCGTTTAGACTGCGTGCACTGTGGTAGACATGTAAAAACTTATGCTAAACCGTCCCGGGCACAAACCAAATGGACCTCGTAAAACAATACCGTATACACCTGAGTTAGCAAATTTTCGAATCAAGATAGCGGACTGGACTTTTGAACAGGTCGAATTTCCTTCAAAATTTAATATACTTTGATAAAACACTATACACGTAGATATCGGTCATATTTTTGACCATCAATCATTGAATTTTGACTTCAATCATCCTGCTTATAGGGGAAGCTGCTGTAAGAAATTATTATACCAAGCCTGAATTGTTAGAACGTATAGCCTGAAAGCATGCTTGGAAACCAGAATCGTCCTTCATCTTAAACAATAACTTGTAATATAATTATTTCGTTTAAACGAAGAAATTAACAATAGCCAATGTATACCCAAGGACAGGGACTGGGGATGAGTTCGTGCTATCAGAAATTCGTATTAGGCGAGTTCGTATTAACGAGGTTCCTTCGTTAAATTCCAGCAGACAACGGATCATTGGTAAACTCCCATAATATCGCTTATTCGGTAGACGTTATCCCCCACCCCACTAAAGGGAACAAAGGTCAATCCGCCGATATTGACGGCGCGGGGCGAGCATTTTGGGCAATTGCTGGCACTTGCGTGGCCTAAGTTGTGCCCCGTCCCGTGCAGGTGTGCAATTTGTGGCCGACCCTGGGGGGCCCCGAAGCACGGCTTTTGACTCCCGGGGGCCCGGCAGACACCTGCGAGCCCATTTTTTGACCACCGAAAATCGAAATAGGCAAGGCGTGACCCATCACAATGGCGCTGCTGGCCTGGTTCCGATGACAGAGGCGCATGAATTCGGGGATTACGCTCCGTTTTCTCACATCGGGAGCGCCTAAGCTCATTGCTGCCATTGAATCGGTGCCCTTTCACCTCTCGAGGCTCGCGCACCTGCGAGCCGGACCACGTGTAAGACTAGGCCCGAGGGCCAAAATTCCACCAAAATAAAACCCCTTTTGTCCAAATGGCTGCTCTTTCACGCCTCCTGCGAAAATAAATCCGTTTTGCGCCGCGGATTAATTGTCCTCCAACTCGTAAAAGTCACGCGCGATTAGCCAGAGACAACTTCCCTGTTGCTCCTCACGCGATAGGCGATTGGAAAACGATATGTGAGCAACTCGCATAATAGCTCCTGGAGCGCCGTCGTGCAGAGCTGAAAAGTAGGGGTGGAATTAGCAACTTTCCAGCGAATCTTGAGGACGCATTGATGGAGAAATGGTGAAGATGCTTGCTTGAAAACACGGAGCTCTTGCCAACAAACATGTCTTTTTCTAAGATTTTTTTCTGTTTTAGGAGGGTGGTAGAATCTATACGTGTACTGTACCTGTAATATGGTAGACATGATAAAATCATAGGGTGCGACCACAAAGAATGCCTACTTTCAACGTGTTTCTTTCAGCTTCTTGTTTCCAGCTTTGGGGCGCTCAATGATTCCTGACATAAGCGTGATGGTCAGTGTGCTTGGTGACGCCACTGCATGCGTTATGCTTGGTGAAGCATTCCGGGTAAAACCTTGCACATGCGCATTAGCATCTCGCGATGAGTGCAGGACACGTTTTTACGGTTCATTGGTGGCATACAAATGATGGTTACACTTTTGACCAACAGTGATCTGTGTGCCACTTTGTATATTTTGGATCTGCTTTTGGATCCAAGCTTATAAGAGCTTCTTGTAAGCTCAGCCTGGCTCGTCTAAGCTTTCTTTGTGTGCTGAACTGAACTGAAATTGTAGCCTATCCTTTGAAATGGATTCCCCTTGAGGGACGCTACAGTGCAGAGCAACGTCCTCACCAGCCACTCGCTGCTGATCTACGAATTGCAGCATACTATTCCTCTATGATAGTTCCTTGCCCCTCGGTATCATCTCTTCCAATTTCTTGTTTCATGGCCCACCATTTACCCAATATTCTCTAGGCCGCCTGAATGGAACTGTCTCTTCCCGAGCCACCTCTTTTCAATCCCAACCATTTCGTGTACAGATGCATTTCCCATTCCTGATCGAGCGCCCTCTAAAGCCGAACATACACAAAACACGTGCTCAATATCAATTCCGTTGAGACACAGATCGCGCAAGTCTCTTCAGTAACTATAAATTGCGCCCTCATTTAAAAAGCATGCCGCATTCTTATCCCGCTTGGTGGCGTTTTTGAACGCCGAGTAGTAAGTGCATGCCTGTAATAAGCATTCTTTGTGCTCCACCCATAGGTTTTGACTCTGACAGAAGCTTTAACAATCGTCATGACCGTAAAACATTAATTGGTATAAAACAGTGCTAAGCTGTAGTTATTATATTTAGAATCAATTAGGGTATTGATCAACTTGATTTTACACACATGACTTAACAACTGCTATGTACGATTCGTAAGGCTTCTGTCTTGAGTAGCCTACCCCTTATATATGGGGGTACTCGCTATACCTTGGAAAGTTTCTCTCCAGTGTATGATTTGCGTCATCCGCTTTAGCAAATTCGTTGCATTTCTTAGTTACTTTTCTTAAATAAAAACAAAATAATGAGGAATAATTCCTGGGTCGGCTATCCGCATTGTGGTTTTTCGCAGTCGTCCAAGCGAATGCTGGGATAGCTTCTATATTAAATCGGCCAAGGCCATATTCCTTTCCCATCCGGTACTACCCATGGATGTTTAGGTAAGGTTATGCACCGATGCATGCACATATAGTAAAGTATTGCGCTATTGTTAACGGTCCCAAGCCCGGCTAAATGGGGAGGGTTAGGCAGATAAGTGACGATGCGCGGCCTGTTAACAAACCGACAACACGATTGATATTTGCTGCCGAGCGGCTTATGACTGCAGCTATAGTTGGGGTTGAGCCCATGGCAACTTGATGCAATATTTTCTTGAAATGAATTGACGGATGTTATTACAAACTTAACATTGCGGATATGGGGTATATGGGGATATGTAGTTCCACCTATACATGTCACTTAAGTCACGTTTCTAAGAAGTACGATTTACAGCGAAACAATGATAGTACTCTCTTTGAAGTACATGTAATATGTTTTTTGGAGATGTTCAAGACCAGCTATAGTATAACCTATAAATTTTATATCAAGTTTTATAGGAAATAAACGTTTTATGTACACCAAACTGTAAATCTATATACTGTATTGGATTTTACTATAGCAATTTTGGAGTGCATTTTTAAGCAATAAAAACAGGAGATATACAAGTGTAGGTGCGCGATATATCGCCGAGGGATGTGAGGAGAACGATATAGGAAATCCGTGGAAGTCGTTTTAATTTAAAATTATTTTCCAGGTTATTTAAAAAGAAGTTAACACATAAATAAATCAAAATGGACAGTGGAGGGTGGGAAATGAATTGGAGCGTGAAGAAATACGAGGTTTTCTTATTTAAGAAAAAATAAATAAAGCTGGTATTTTCATTTTTTTTATATACATGTAGTAGATATATATATATACAGTATATCTTGAGCGAGTTATTTTCCTTGACAGAAATAAATTAGTACATGTACATGCAATCATTTATTAAAACAAAAAAACGTCTTTTGAGATGGTGTCACTGTTGTATTATGATTATCTAAACAAAACAACTTCATGGTGGATCAACAATAAACAACTACCATGTTTATGTACTTGTATACGTGTACATTGAGAAGTAAACATTTTAGTAAGAAAACTTTTGGATAAATTATTTGCAAACCGTTTTTTTTAAAGCAGGTTGGAAATAGTCTAGATGTGCAACTTAATGATTGCAATATGTTACGTTTACAACATGTTTTCGAAAACCTGCCATTTGCAGACATGCCAATATGAATCAAAAGATGCCCCAGTTGCTCCTACAGTAAACTCACGATTAACCGGCCAATTTTATGAATGGTTAATCTAAACTTTTGGAAAACTCAGAAGGATGGCATAAGCGTATACCATTAAAAACTTAAAAATAATATACTTATTAAGTTCAAAGTTTGAACCCTTTGAGAAATTTAATTTTTTTTTAAAAAAAAACTCCAAAAATGGGTCGTTTTTTAAGAACAAGTGTATATAAATGTTTATTTATTTTTATTTTTTTGGAAAATCGTATTTTATTAAGAAAAATCACATAATTTATGAATCATTTGAAATCATTGAATTTTTTTGGCAAAAAAATCCCCCTTATTATATTTGGAAAAATTTTATATGTTAAAAAGCATGTATTATTTTCTGAGGACAAAATTAACATTTGGACTGGCTCGGTTTAGCAATGCCTGCATGTGTTTTGAAAGTACGCCAGTAATCCGCAACACGGTTAATCTAATCCCGGACGCTCGCCTATGTACTCGCCTATACACTGTACTGTTATCTTCAATGCAAAGTAAAAATAGACTGCACGTGTTTGATGTACATTTTTAGTGGAATTGATTACTGCAATTGATGACACAATCTCGCAAGTGCTGTAAATACTAATATTTCATTACAAAATTGCATTCATTCATTTTATGCCTGTAGACAAGGTGATCACTTGTCAGGCAAATGACAGAAAGCAAACTGATGTCATTGCCGTTCTTCAAACCGATGACATTCGTTTCAAATATCAATACAATCAGTCACGGTTCGCAAGTAATCAGTTACCAGAGATCAGTCGACGGTTTTTTTCCATAAGGTCAAACTGATGATTTTTCGGTACAGCTGCATTAATCATCCTGTGCATCGAAACCACGCAATTATCATTCAGAGTGGATGAAATATCAGTCTGCAAGTCTGCATGCATTTAATCTCTGATCCAATAATACTGGATTGTTCTACATAGCAGTTCATCCAAACTAAATTTATTGGAACTTGAATCACAGTCGAATCATATATCAACACGAACTCGCTTTTTTAATTGGAAACTATTTTTGTCATCCGCGTTACAGTACAAACATGCATGTAATAATTGGAACTACAGAAACCTTAATAATCTCTTTAGTAAAATTTCTAAATTTCAACATGGAATTTTCTTGAAATTTCAAAAATATATTAAAGTTCCGGTTTATAAAAAAAAAAGGTGAAGCACGTATATACTGTATGTCATTCTCCATTTTAAAACTGAGTTGCTCACTAATATTTTAGTTCATTAAAGTTATTGCGAACGACTGCCGTTCTAATCCCTATTTGAAGTTGTAAAAATTGTGGGAACCACTGCTTCCTATATAGCGATGCTACAGGAAGGTCAAAACCGCAGATTTGATCTCGCATTATCGATCGCCATCTTTTCATTGGGCAGTCTTAAATGCATCGATGGACCTTATGCAGATTTCGTCATATGCCAGTATCACGTGACAAACAACAAGACTCGTGCTGAAAAGTAACTTTGCAAAAAGGTTACTAGGCGAGTACGATGCATCCGCATGCGTCCAGGTTGAAAGCCCTACTACAGACCTAACAATTAGTGACGTCACTAAGATGTCAGTTTTACGACGAAAGCATGCCCCGTGATGACCGCACGCGGCACGGCATGCAAATTCGGAGAAATTCCCCGAAAGCCCAGCTCGAGCAGTCGAGTGATCCGGGACGACCCAAGATGGCGGCGCGAAGGCCTTTCCTGGGCCATTCCAGCATGGCGCTCGGAATGCAGGGGGAGCATTGCACCGAAACGGAAGTGAGGACAGGTCAGAGGTCGCGCGGGGAGAACCTTTGGCTCCCAGTAGGAGGCGCAGCCGGTGATTGATGGCTTTTAGCGGCGAAAATAATGGCCGAAAACGGCTCCGAATCGAGTTCCGGACAGGTCGCTTTTGATCCCCGTTGACTGACGCGCCACTCTCACCCCTGACCCCGGAGGTGCATTATTAATTGGTGCGGCTGCGGAGTCACGAGTCGGGCCTTGGCCAACGACACGCACGGCCTGACCCCTGGTGGCGGGCGGCGGGTCAGCCATTTTGTCCGAGGGCTGTCACGCGTCTCGCATACATCTTCCCACAGCGTGACAAGCTACAGTAGAAAAAAAATGTCCCCGTGGGTGGACTGTCCATGCAGTGGGTCAGTGGAGGCCTTGGCGCGATGATGAGGAGGAACACCCACTTCGCCCGTTTACCCCCTCCGTTTACCACCCTCGAATCCTCTCGCATTCTGCGGGGTTTTATTTCCAATTATAATCGAACGGGAAAAGGAGGGGGTGTGGAAAACTTGCTCGCATGTTCCGACCAATAACACGCACTCAACAGGGGGGTTAGTCTTATCCCCTTGTTGCGCTCTGGATCCTGGCCTGCGGCCATTTTTTGGGGGATTAATCGGGCGCGCCATCAATGGCTCATAGGAAAAGACATTGAGCGGAAAATTATGACTGAGAAACATTGGATGAAACATAGGTTGGTTTTTCTCTAGGATAGCAGGGGTACTCAGGCAGAAGCATCACGAATGGCACTTTTGGCAATCGTGAAGTACGTGTGCAAAAGGAATGCATTCATTGGAATGAAAACAGCTGATTGGTCTAAACCAATCAATGTGTCGATTTTGAACACGTGACTTCACTTTAGCCAAGAGTGCCACTACGAATGGCATTAGAAGCTTCTCTCTAAATGCGCCACAGTATGGAATAAACACTGTTAAGTGTCATATTCAGAAACCAAGTTAAACTGCTTTTTTTTGTCCATTTTTGACAAAAATGGTCTAATGACCACTGTCCGAATCAACATGTCATATGTTGATTCATTTTTGGTTGCCCGTCTGTGATATGTGTTGAATTTAAATTGACTGACTGCCATTTAGTTGAAAGTTTTGACTGAAAATTCGGAATATTGCAGCAGGCGTAAAATTACATGCAAAATAATGTGAATATCTATGCCAGTCACATATGCTGATCACTACCTTTTCAAGACAATTTGACGATTCTTTGTTCACGTAATGCATTGATTGATTTGAATAGTTTATTATTTATTGACACAATCAGGCATATTCAGCTAAATCAATGCAGTTTTATGTCAATTTGCCGATACATTTTTTTGGACAAGGAAGTCACACGGTTTATCACTAAATATATAGGAAGAAATTTGGAATTATCCGAACAGCGTGCCATATAATCGGTGGCGTCAATCCACAGCTTTTCAGCCTGTATACAGGAACAGGATTTGGATGTTGGCATGTGCTAAGTATGTTTATCAACTATTTTTTTCGTTATGGTTTCACGCTCTTCAACCCTGTCATCTGTTATTTCTTCTGGAAAGTTTGCTATTAATCAACCATCCAAAATATGTTTCCTTAACCATTTCAGATTTAATATGACGGTTGCCACAATATAATATTATTTATGATATCCGGTCACTCCTGCTAGCCATGGCACGTATGGCTAGACGAAGCAATATATTGACAAATTTCAGGCAACTGAAGGCGTGGTCCGAAAATCAAATGCATGTATTTCTGCAAATTATTATTACATGTTCGCTGTATTTTAAACATGGGCTTTTAAAAATTAAAATGACACATGGAAAATAATTCGACTAAACAATAATAAAATTAGAATATTTGCTTTTAGATTATTTTTCGGATACGCCTATAATTTGCCTAAAATTCAACGAGACAATTGATTGAAACGGCTAAAGAATTTAACACTACTAAATTAATCTTTATTCAAAAAAAAAAGTTGAATATTGAGTTTAATTTGAGTGTACAAGTTTGTAGTTGGTTCAATTTACTTCCTATACCACTTGAAGAATGCAGCAAATTGATCATAACGAGACAATTGATTGACAAATTTCAGGTGTTTCCAATAACCAAATAAAAATGAAGTTCAATTACTTTCCATAATTTCATTAATTTTAGCAATTATGTTTCAAAAATCAACATAAAATTAATTTTTTATTTTGCTGAACATACTGTTGATCACGCAAAGCTTTTGCAAGGCAATCTGATTTAGTACAATGTATCCAAATTTCAGCTATTTTTAGGCGTGTCCGAAAAATCGTTTCATTGCCTGCAAATTAAAAGATGAAGTCTTGTATTCCATTTTAAAAATCAATGTTCAATTAAATTTGCAGATGTACAGTATATGAGCTTGATTTTCCGGACATACAGTATCTAATATCGCGTGAAAATTTTCAAGAAATTAATTCATCCGTGCCATGCTTTAGAAAACTATTTATCAACTTTGTTTTCATAAAACATTCCTTCCTCAATACGATAAAACGACCGGTAAGTCCTTGATCGAAGATAATATTTAAACGGACTTTGATAAAATTACATTTAGGTCGAACATATACCGATATTCGGTAAGCTAACTATTATCAATCGCTATTGTTGTCAGCAGTCATTCTGCAGATCTGCTTTCATCTCAAATTCCAAATTACTTTTAATGAAAACATGCGCAACAAGTCATTAGTGAAACGAAGAATTGAAAATCACTGCTGTCATAAACTGCCTGTCCTCTTATCCAGTACAAAAAATCGGCGCTTCCACAAATAAATATAAATTTCGGACGTGTGATAAATTTAACGCCCGAAATACACTGTACGATGAAAATTGACATGTACAATTGGTCGAATCCAAGTTTCAGGATGGGCAAAATGGCTTCCTGCCATTAAAAGATACTGCAACGTCCAATTAAAAAGGGTTATACGTGGGGTGAAGGTCAAATTTATGATTGGCACAAGGGTCATGACAAATTAATACGCAGAATCGAGTCATTTAGCTTTCAACGTGACAATGACAAAGTACATGTAGTTGAGGACATGGCCCTACCAACTGCCCGATCAAAGAATCATTGGGTGTTGACATATGCCTAACACATGAACGGCAGTCATACAAAATGTACTAAAACAAACAGTCATTTGGTTTTAATGATGATTCATTGTTGAATCAAAATTTTCCTGACAGACGCTGGGTTTCGTCAATGAGTCGCATAGGTTACATTGGATCGATTCAACAAGATGTACCCGGTACTGCATGCAGATTAACGCCAAGTTAATAACATCAAATCCTATGAAATATTCAACAGGACGACAGGGGTACGGTTACATCGTTTACATCGTACATCGATTGTTAAATCGATTACGAATCATTCAGTTTAGCAAACTTTAATTACCATAGGGGCCATTCAAAAAGGACGTCCTCGTGTAGGGGGAAAGGGGGGGGGAGTGAGTCACGGACACAATGTGGACAGCCGGGGGAGGGAGGGGGTATGACCAACTCGGATGTCAACTTGAAAAAAAAAATGCCAAATAAAATTGGTTCCCAAAGTAAAAGGGAAATTGAGCGCAATATCGCATAGGTGGGTTGTAAATTGCAAAATTCCGTATAAACAGAGTACATGTACCCCCAGTCCTAGAAAAGTCGGAGAACTTAAAAAGTTCTCTTTACATCTTTACAAATTTTTCCAAATTTTTCCGATAACACATTTTCAAAAATGTCCAAGTTTTCCCGAGGACAAATTTGCATCATTTTCCACATTTTCCAAAGGACAAATCTGCAACATTTGAAACTGTTTTTCGAGTACAGATTTGTAAAATTTTCCGAATGCAATATTTTGTAAAGTTTCGGAAGTGATGGGGGAGTGGGAGGCATTTGGCCTGATGCATACATACATAACTTGTGTGTATATATTCGAAACTACGCAGATTATATGTTTCAGTAAGATGTGATTTATCAAGATCATTTGTTTTACGAAATATTATTGTTGTGTATGTATAATTGCAATGTAAGTTTTCTGAGTATATGTTACTCAAGCTACCCCCGTTAAATTAAGTTTAAAATTGTAATTTCACTCCTCACTCGTTTTTTTTTTAATTTTTTCTTTTTCATTTTTTTTCGGTTTTTAATCTCACTATATACCCCATGTTTTGACTTAGTTGTACACTTCATGTTAATAATCGTATATTTCAATGCTTTGATATTCATTTTGATGTAAATTTTCCAACTTAAGAGGGCTTGAATAAAGGGACATGGTCCCGAAACATAGCAAAGCAAAATTGCTGTTTGGTCGTTGATGTCATCGAGGTTAATTTAAAATCATATGTTTTACTTGTCATTAGCAAAACCTTGGACACTTTCCCAATGTACAGGCACTTGTACGTTTGTGTCATTCGCATTTCTTCTCAACTAAAAAATCTCCGAATTTTACCGCAATTATTTTCATAAAATTAACCGAACCTTGAACAAATTCAAAATCTTTCATTTACTGGTCTGATGGTACTTAATTGACGTTCAACATGTTTAATTTTTTTAAAATTAAATTTAACTGAAACGCACCGAATTGTTAAGCTTGAGAGAAAAATTCGGACGACACAAATCTGCATTTGGGTAAAATAATCTCCAAGCAAGAATAACAATACTATTACATGTATTCATTTCAGGAGTGCTTAAATTTCGAAATTTCTAGCATTAGCGCATATGGTATGAAGTTGAGGATCACCATCAACATTAAGTATACCGTCATCGACTTTATCCCAATTTCTACCCATCAACGCAATTCACGTATTTCCGCATGACCAGTGTCCCTCCTGGTGGTCACCCCTCCCCCACAAACAATCAAAAATACGATTTGGTTTTATCGAACTTTCCCATCGTCACCATGCATCAGCACCACCACCGAGGGACGAGCATCGATGCCACGCTGGTTGCCGAAGACGTGGGAGTACCCTTGCTTTTATTGACAGAGAAAAGAGGTTACCAAACCAGTTTCCATTTCGGTAAATAAAACTGCCATCCCGAAATCTGCATCGTGGTGCAGCCGATATTTATGCGGCGTTGGTCGTAGTGAGACGCTGAAGGATACTGCTGAGGATTTATGGGGAAACATGGCGACGTGGGCTTGAATTGCCGATGTATGGATTCCACCAAGGCACCGAAGTCGAGCGATAACAGGGTTCACGATGGTCGCACGCGTCCAAGTTTAAGGATGACGCAATGATCGGCGACGATCATTGGTCAGCTTTTTTCCCCCTTGCCCCGTTCTGGAGAATCAGCAGGAAAACGTACGATTTTCCAAAACCGGTCTGGGGCAATTGCCAAAAACGTGCGGAATTGGAGTTATGATTGATCGGAAGAGCGAAAACGTTCAAGGTTTTAGTTTTTGTCAGCCAGTAGGCATCGCTGCCAATGCCGAGGACGACTTTACCGGAAATGCAGGAGATTTCGGAAAATGTTAGCAGGCGCATTTCTGAAAATTGTATTTCGGGGTTAATAATTCCAAAGGCTACATATGTAGGTCTGAGCAAGGAAGCGGGTTTAGCAACAATGGAAATACTGAGCAAAGTCCGTGACTAAACGCATATGATAGTCATTCTTACTAAAAGATTTTGTTTCACATTTTTACTAAAATATACGAATAGGGCAATAGGGGGAACTCAAGAATGAAGTTCCATACTCGCCGTTGTGGTAGTAGGTATTTGGAAACCAATAAGAATGCCCGTAGATGCGTTTGCACCAAGGTCACAAAATCTGGCATTCCTATTGGCTACCACTTAGCTACTTCCACAACTGCTGGTGTGGAACTACATTCTTGAGTTCCCCTATTAACAACTAAATGGTAGTTTGCAGAAAGTGAATACTGGAAGTGGTGGTTTGTAGACACGGAAAATTAACAATGGTGGTTTGCAGAAAAGGAAACCAGTTAAGTATAATGAAGTATTTCGCTATTGTTGCCGGTCCCAAACCCGGGTAAATGGGGAAGTTTTGGGGGAAGCAATGGTGAACTGCCATGTGAAACCTTCACCAGTAAGTATCATAGCCATGACTTCCAAAGGTGGAAGTTTGCATGCAAATGAGGTCCCTGATAGTAAGACCAATATCGGATAATAATAATAAAAATAAACGGGAAACTAAGAACGGTGTTGGATAGTAATGGAAAACTAATAACGGATTATATAGTGGGTATGTAGAAATGAAAAATTAAAAATGGTGATCAATTTGCAGAATCTGAAAATTGTCAATTGTATATAGTTTGACTATACTGAAAACTGTCAATTGTATATAGTTTGACTAAGTTTATAGAAACTGATAGCTGCCAATGGTGATTTTTAGAAACGAAAAATTAGCATTGACAATTTGCACAAATGGGAAATTAGCAATGGTGGCTTGTGTAAACTGAATACTATCTGTCAACAGTGTTAGCTAAAACGGGGCATTGACAATGCAAAAAATTAACAGTAGCAAAATGACATTTATCAAATGATTTCAAATCGACTTGACACCATGTAATGGTTAACTATGTTCGAAGTGTTATCAGTATACTGCATCCGTGCAACCCAGACCTCTGTTAAAATTTCGAGAAAAATCTCCTGTTATTCGCATGAAATTCACGCCTGTTAATTCACTTTACAATTGCTCAAAAACAAACTGGAATGTATTTATTATCCATATGAACCAAACTTATAAAGAAATGCAGAACAAATTGATAGAAAGTGTTTTGACCTAGCTGATGGCCAAACTTTGGAAATCATATCAAGTCAGGATAAGAAGCTTTTCGGGCTTACAATGTCAATGATTTTCTGTTAGCAATACGAAACATGATTCACATATAAATTTTGGTTTCGAAGTTTCAACATGCAAATCCCAACATCAATACAAAAACTACTGAAGATATGTCATAGAATTAGGATATGTAGATTGCATTTATGAATTTGTTTAAACAACTCATTTATGAATAAATGAGGCGTCAAATAGCTGATTGAATTAAATGTAACAGCAGTTAATGGATTATAAGGGATCATTGCAACACAGTCGTTTCATAGAATCAGCGCGCCAACTTCAAATTTACATAATAAGGTCATTGACTTCCTAGTAACTGACATCCGAATTATCAAATTTAATCGATACACAATTTCAGCTGTGCTGCCCAGCCATCAAGATACATTTTAGGGGTACTTAGGCGGATGCTTTAAAGAATCCTGTTATCATTGGCAGTCGTGAGTCACGTGTGCAAAAACAATGCATTAATTAGCTTAAAGACAACGATAAACTTGAGTAAGATTTGTAAATCAATTAACGTGTCGATTTTGCACATTACTGCGAAAGTTGATTCGTAAAACGTATGCTTGAGTGCCCTTATTATGATCTGTGGAAATAAAAATATGAATTACAGATCGTAAAATTAGAAAAATAGGACAACCTGAATGGTTATAGCCAATTAACTGATAGTTTTATATTTAGAAATACCCAAGATACGTAAATTAATTATTTTGTTTATGAAAAATGCCATTATTGAGAGATAAATTAATAACAAGCATTTTAAGATAGTGTTCATGTGATCCAGCATGGGTAAAAAGTATTATCAGTAAAAACTCAATTATTTAGAACTAGAAGGAGAAGGAGAAGGAATAAGCATAAAATTAAATATTTCGAAATTTGTATACTATTATACTAGTTTTAAATTTAATACCTTTATTTGTTTCAGTTGCATTCATAGATCGCCAGATGGCATAATGTGAATTAATTTTAAATTTCTAATTAAAAATCATTTTAAAAAAAATCATAGTTACTTGTAGAAAAGTTTATAATTTCCTAGTAATTTCCCTTCACATTTATAGGAAAAAATTGACAATATTTGATTTTATGCCCAAAATTATCTAAGAAAAGACTCCATGCAGTAACGAATGGATCAGCAGAATCCAAAAGACTATAGATACACCCTCTCAATAATGTGGAAAAAAAATTGACAAAAATAGTTTTTCGGATTAGAGAAAAGTTTTTCCCCTCAATTCTTACAATTTTAATATCCAATGCAGACACCACGTGCCTAGGGACAAAATTCGCTTTTTTAGCAATTTCCGAAAACCGAATCTAGCACAAAATAGCTGCACGCCTATGTCATCGTAAATAGGACTAGTATATTTTTCTGGTAAATATACTGAACGATCGCGCCTACGGCCAAACGAACTTTTAAACTGCCCAGTCCGGGTAAAATCCTCATTTTTAATAAAGTAGGCCCAGTTTTGCCATGATTAATAGACTAACGCTCGCTGTCATTAGCAGGCGTCGCCGGCATAAATCATCAAAAATTCCCGAATTAACGAGCGATTAGCTCGAACAATTAAAAAGGAGCAGCCGAATTAATTAGTGGCAAAGCCACCAGGCAAATTAACGCTAGCCGAGTCCACGCAGAAATTTAAATGGCGGACACGTGCTCGGAAGATCAAAGGTAAATTGCCACTGCAGTTTTGCTTTATAGCGAATAGTAATTTTGGATTAATTCCAGAATGGACAGCAATAAATCAGTCCATTTTGACATAGAAAATTCCAGGCGAAATTAGAGGAGGGTGGTCCAGACTGTCCAGCTATGCAGTCAGGTCAGTGGCCAAAACCAATACTGAATTGAAGCCGTTGCTTTGGAAACGTTTGTGCAATTGTATATCACGCTTGTCATACGTTTTCGGACACTTTGTTTCGCAAACTAACAACATCTTAAGAATGCAAAACTTTTGGTCATTTTACTCCCATTGTTTTGTTTGATCTCTTCGATGAAAACAGATTTGCAGCAAAGTTCATTCACAAAGTTCATTGTTAAAATAACTAACAATGTTACCTCTACCAACAACAGACGAGTGTAGGAGTAAGAACTTTGTATGCCTTTTTAATAAGAAGTTTATTTCCTTCTTCTTCTTATTTTTTAAGAAAGATTTACCCCAATAAGTTTAAATACAAAAGTATTTTAAGCAGCATTATATTTACCTCTAACAAACGAGCTTATGAGCAAGAACTTTAAATGTATTGTTTTTCATATTTATTTTTAAATTATTTGGGAGGGGGTAATAAAATTGGAAATTTAAAATCTGCATACAGATTCAAATAAACTCCTAAACAAATGAAAACATCAGAAATAATCCATGAATTAGTTTTCTCAAATGAGGGATGTATAGTGATTTTTATACCAAAATTAAGTTCATATCGAATTACTTCTAAACTCGTTTCTCGTAATTCTCCAAATAAGAGTGCATCATTTTTGATGTACAAACGTGAGAAACCAAATTAGGGTTGAAACATCTTAAAATGTAATGCAAAGAAATTTGAAATTATCATTCGAGACGAAATTCTGCTTTGATTTACATGTAATAGTTTGCAGCACAATGAAAGAAACAAACCTTACTCATGTATCCTGCATGTTACTCATGCATGGACTTTAAATAACTATTCGGTATTTAGTTCATACATGAGTAACATACAATCGCAACACAAAGCCTCCACCTTTAATTTACTTAGACGAAATCCATGGATCTTTTTTACTTTTATTTTTTGGCAAAAAGAACAAGAACACGTATTTGAAATGGGCATTCTGAATCTAGTCACCGACATGACGTCATAGATTAGCTTCAGCATCCAAGATGGCCGCCCGCAGGTAGTGATAATTCAAGTTTTTTGTTTGTTTTTGTTTTGCCAAAGAGCTTCAATGGCTGGAGAGGTATTCTGCCGAAATTTGCCAAACCCATATTTTCGAAGTAGCCCGGCTGCCAGTCGCCCCAAAACGCGATTTATTACCAATGGTCCATGCACGTGCAGGCATGGCAGTCCAGCGCACATTCCCCATCGAAGAAGGACCGAAAACTGTCACAAAGGCTGTCCCCTATGGGTGCGTGCAAAAAGAGCTTATAAGTTTGCCTTTCCAGTTCAGTTTCCTACCTGCTGGTTTCCGGCTGCATGTATT
>JAQGBX010003617.1:0-16946 GCA_034698745.1 Megaphyllum sjaelandicum | reverse complement strand
GAGAGAGATTCTAGGTTGCAATTCAGCACCCGTTCCTTGTGTTGTTTGTGTTAACCATTCCCACCTTAACACTAACATGTCCGAAGGCAAATGAGGGCAGTTACAAATATCAACTCCTGTTAGGGGCCATCCATATATGACGTCAGGCAAGGGGAGAGAAAGGTATGTGAAAATGGGACTCAGGCAGTTTATAGATGATCCTTGACCTCCTACAGTGAAACTTTAAACTTACTCCAGTTTTTTTAAACAACGAAAACAAGAAATAACACTTTTAGCAAAATTGTCCATAAAGTTTCAGGCCGAACGTTATTTTGTTTATCTGATATTGCGCCTTGTTTAACCCAAATTGCAAATTACAGTTGAAAACCATGTGTTCATTATGGCGCCAACGCTAAATTATCAATCCTGATTTCCTACATGATAGGAAAGCCTGTGACCCGCTCTCATTAAAAATGCAGATTAGTGGACTTTGTGCGCGTCACGCATGATTGCGCCCTTCAAGAGTTTTGCGTAACATATTTGTGCAACAATTTCAAATGAATTCCAACGCGCTTAATTTTTAATTCTTCGGCATGTCACTTTGAAGGTCGATCCGAGCCGACGTGTGGCGGATCGAGAGAGAGCTCGGGACTCGCTGTAGCATCGCGGGACGATGTGGAGGTGTCCGCTAGCCGCCCCTCGATATTCGACCATATAGGTGTACTTTGTTTAAGTTTGAAAGTCTTTGATTTTCGATCGATGAAGCTCAGTTTTCCAGTGAAGTTTGAAGGTTTGGTTTTGAAGCTGAGTGAAAGGCCATCTGCATTGAAGTCGGTTTGTGAACGTGTTGAGAAGTAAGAATGCGGCCTGGCTTAAATATCCTTTCGGGGTAGTGCGCCCTGCTTGGTGCCATCACCGCGCTCAGAACTCTCAATTTCAGTCAACGAGTAAGATGGACAATCACGTTCTGCAAGTTAAACGAATGCTAATCGTCGATCGTACGAGAACTGATCCAATTCGCCGATTCGAGTGGACTTGCGTGTCGCAGCCGACGATTCATGTCTAAGGGTTTGCCCCGAACTTTGTTGTGAATCATTGTTGAGTGCACGAAAAGCCTTTGTTGCCTTTCTTAGAGGCATTGATACGAAATTTATTTGATTGTTTAAAATTTAATGTTTATTTGTAACCTTGTTGTTGCGTGGGGCGAGCATCTTGCGCTCCATTAAAAGCCTTTCACACTAATAGCCGTTTTGTCGTTTCTGCCCAATGTATTGGGACGAACAGCTGTTTTCAGTCTAATTGTGGCGAGCAAATTAGGTAGTTACAAGCCTAACCCATGATTTAGCGTTGGCGTTATAATGACACATGTGTGTCACCTGTAGGTTGCAATTTGATTTAAACAACGTGCAATGGCAGTTAAACAAAATAACGTCCAGCATGAAAACTTAATGGCCGATTTGGAAAAAAAGTTTTAATACTTGTGTCTGTTGTTGTTTTTTTTTAAAAATCGAGTGATTTCAAAGTTTCATTGAAAAAGATCAAGGATCATTTATAAATCGCCAGTGTCCCATTTTCACATACCTCCCTCTCCCCTTGCCGGAGGTCATTCTCATAAAACACTCGACGTCAGCTTGATGATAGGTTTT
Organism: Megaphyllum sjaelandicum; assembly: GCA_034698745.1. Lineage (NCBI taxonomy): Eukaryota > Metazoa > Arthropoda > Diplopoda > Julida > Julidae > Megaphyllum > Megaphyllum sjaelandicum. The sequence goes on along the minus strand of JAQGBX010003617.1, from coordinate 15,321 downwards.
TAGCCGGCATGGGTGGTAAAGCGCCGTAAGGCAGCAAACAACCGGCGGCCTAATGTCGGAAAAGCTTTGGAAAAATGCCGGTAGGAAACTGACAGCGGGCCGTTGGTGCCTTGCCGACCGAAAAACGTCGGTGGATAGAGTGATGTCTCCATGGATGGTAGGTTGCAGGATCTAAACCAGAGAAAGTTTAAACGAAAATTTATTAACAAATTATTTCAATTAAATTGTCAATTCATTAAATATCTATGTACAGTATGTTATCTGGAAATATCTGATGAGAGTTTGAAATACATATTAAAAGTAAAATTGTTTTTTTAAATTATGTTTTTAGGCTTAAAGTAGGCCTATCCCGGACGTCGAACCGTGGCGGCAGGCTGACATCGAGCCTCATTAGCAGGCAGAAGTCCGCCCGCACAACATTTCGACGTCGGGAGGAGGTTGATTTTCAAAGTCTTCCCGACATCGGGATGAAAAAGCAGGCCAACACCAGGCCGCAAGGGCGGGAAAACGTCCCCCCACGTGACATTTCGACGTCGGCGATGGGGATGATTTCTGACATCTCCCTGATGTCAAATGGGCGGAAAGTCGCCGGAAGGCCAGCATTGGGCCACTGGAGTTTTGTTTTTTGGGTATCTGGATGGCCCCCAACATGAGTAGATATTTGCAACTGCCCTAATTATCCTTTAGACTTCCCCTTAACCCTTGCTATGTTGCGTTTTCGTGTGCTTAACACTACTGCCGTGTCAAGTTTTTTTCGCAATTCGCACCATTTTTTTCGGCGCGCGCTTATTTTTACCATAAAATCGCTCAAGACTGTTGGAAAAATTTCAAATCTTAATTTCTTGCAGTAAACTAAATTTTTCACAACTTTTTTTTACAACTCTTTCATTTTTAGTTATTCTTTTCAAAAAAATCACAAATATCAAAAAAAATGTTAAAAATTTTACGAACATTTTTTGAATTGTCCTGTTCCATCCTTTCCTGTCCCTGTCCTTGTAATCACTTAATACATCGAGACCATCTAAATTGGACGTTTTCCGAAAGCCAGAAGTGCTGAGAGTCGAACGCACGGACGCCATTTTTCATAGCTTTTTGCGACGGCTTATTTCGCTCAAGGGGTTAGGGTTTTAAAAATCAGCTATTGTGCACATGCTGCTGCTATCTAGTGTAAAAGAAGCTTAATTTAAGTGCCTTTCGAATGCCACCAGAAGCAGCGCAATATTCCAATCGAGAGCGAAGGGGGGAATTTCTTAACTGAACCTCTAAATTGTTGCATGGGGCCGACGTCATCGACACTGGGTTTGCCAAGGCCGGAGACGTCGGTCTGACGTCCACGCCACGAAAAGGGTTAACCCAAGCAAGGTGGCTTAGAGGTTAGCATTCTCGTCTTGCATTCGGTTGATGCAAGTTCAATTCCTAAGTCGGTTATCCTCGATTGCGGTTTTTCATGGTTTCCCACAATTCTTTCAGGCGGCAAAGGCTAAAATAGTTCCTATATTAAATTGGCCATGGCCATCTACCTATACCATTTCACACTCCATGTTAAAATCCCAAATGCAAATAAATAAATTAAATTATAAAATTGGGGTCAATCAAATTGCACAATGATCCTCCATGCCACATGGTACTATGTACTTACTGCAGGGTAATGAATTGAAATTAAAACTCTTTCATGCCCGGCGGTATTAAAGTACCTCTTGAAAAACATATTTAAGAAAAATCCCTAGTGTGATTTGTTTTTGCAAAAACCTACTGGTTCTCTTTAGTACTAATAAATCTTTGACTTGAAATTTTTTCGGAATGGAGCTTTGGCAAATTGATTTGTGTAAAATGCTATGTTTAGGTGCTAATTGAATTCAGGATTTTTTCGAAATTTCTGGAGGGCATAGACTTTCTTATCTTTTAATATACAGTTATTCTAAATATTATACAGTTCTAAAATATAAATTTGTGAACCACCTATAACGGATGAATTATTAGTTATAACAATATTACTCCATAGACTCAAAAGTGCCATCAGGCATGTTGGCCTAAGTTATCTTCCTTTAATATTATTTTTAAGCTGTAGTTTCCTTTAGTAAACCTTGATTAAAATAAATTTAGAATTAGCTATTAAGGAAGCAAATGCCTTCAAAAAAACAAAATTTCGGCGGCCCAACGCCGGCTTGCTGCCCATTCGATGTTGGGGGAACGTCAGCAATCATTGTCCCCCAACGTTTAAATGTCCCGTGGGCGGATGTTTACCCGCCCATGCAGCCCAACATCAGACCGCCCCTGCGGCTCGACATCGGCCCGCCACTTTGGCTCAATGTCAAGGGGACGTCGGCAATCATCGTCCACCAGACGTCAACATGTCGCGCGGGCGGACGTTTCCCCGCCCATGCGGCCAGAAGTCGACCTTCCCCCACGGCCCGACATCGGACCGCCCCTTCATCTCGGAGTCGGCCCGCCATTTCGGCTCGACGTTGGCCCATAACTTCGGCTAGACGTCGGCCCGCCCCTTTGCCTCTATGTCGGCCCACCCCTTAAGCTCAACGTCGGACCGCCATTTCGGCTCGACATTGGCCCGCCCCTTTGGCTCGACGCCCGCTCAAATATACGGGTTGAACATGGACAAACATGACATAAGGATTTTTAGGAAAATTCATTTTTTAAATTCATAAATTAAAAATGCACAGTAATTACAGTAATGGAAATCAACTTTGTTAAGACATGGACGGTATTTACATTATTTAGGTTGCCATATCTGCTTCTTTGCAGTAATCTTTTTAACTAATAAAAATTTAAATTAATTAAAAAAGGCAAAATGTGAGAATTATTCATGCGTTTTTGTAAACAATTCTTTTTGCACAACTTATCAAAAAATGTAAAGGCATATAACATTGAACTATACTAATTTTGGATGTTCTTAATTTTAGAATTTAGTAAAAAATCAGATGTGCAGAAAAATGTGCAGTTTAACATTTTTTAACAGATGCAAAACCTTGACCCTTCTCACATTTTTCCCCCAAATTCTAAAAATCTGAAATAATCCCTGCAGTAGAATGCAAATCTAATCGATCCAACCTCGAGGAGACGACCTGCATTGGAAGCAAAACTATAAAAATGTGAGTTTTAAGGCAGTAATATAGTGCATATACTCATTTGGAAACAACTTCCTTGATTATGGTTGCTTTATTCTAGAAAAAAGATGTCAGTGTAAAAAGTGCTTTATTCACACGCCGCAAGTGAATCGATAGATTTGTAGCCACCACGTGGTGACCCAAAAAACGTCGCCCGTGCGTTTTTTCGATTCCCTATGCATCACCCGCAGGTGGCGCATACCGGATCTACAGCTACACATCAATACACTGCAGGCAGGGGTATAAAGGTCGGCCTCCAACCTTTATTTGGCCTTCTCGTTTCGACCTCCAGCACGGACGTATGCACGTCCTCGATCTCCATAGAAACTGACCTAGCAAGCGCTGGTCTTTGCTGCCATCGTTTCAAAGGCCACGTGGCCAAGTTTAATTCTTCCATTATTTAGTTTTTACGCAGTTTAAAATTAATTAGTTTTGCATTTATGTATGTAAATACTTGTGAATAAATCGTTACATATTTGACGCAATTCTCCGCCTTCGCCTATCACCGAAAATGCCAAATTGGTGACCTGGAAGTGATTCAACAGCTTCGAGCGCGCGACCCACGTGGGTGAAACAACGGACTTTAGCTTTTCGCGTTTTTGGGACAGAATCATGCCGGACCAACAGGAAACACCAGGCTCTACAGAGATCACGAACGTCACCTTCCGCGCTCCGGCATTCTGTGTTGGCAACAGAGAAGCGCAGTGCAGTTGCTGGGGTCGCTATGGCACAGAATCCAAACAACCAGATTTCATCCTAAATAATACAATCCTTTATTTCAGGTTATTGCACATTAAAGTTGCTCACTATTCCATAAAGTAATCAATGTCCACAAGGCACAAAGCAACATCTTCCATAATTGCACTCATGATCACAAAGGTAAGGCAGAACCCATGGCTCATGCTGCCCTCCTGGCCCCAGGAGCTTTGTACAATAAAAACAAAAGCAAGATGGCGCCCCAAAAAATGATAAACAAAGCCTAACCCACACTAGGGTCAGGTGCAAAACACAAACAGGTGACCCTAGCACCACCAGTCCTAACTAGGACTAGACACAGGTGCAAAAACAAGAAACTAACACAATAGTGCCACTAACTGGTGAGGCAAAGCACCATGAAAAACTAAACAAAGTAAACCCTAACTACGGCGGCATTAGATCCTAATAAAACTGTATAATATCAAATAAAAACTAATTGCAATAAAAAGATCTTCTTAAATATCAATGTAAACCAAACATTAAATCAAATTAGGACTTATGCAAACAAAAGAGAGGGTGCCCACACAAAAGGTTAGAACCGATAAGACATCTTGAAAGGGATCAAGGGGAGGGTCAGGTGAGGCACCTACAGGGACAAACCCCTCCTAAAGTGGTCCCTTACAAAACGAAGCTTTATGACAAAATACTTTGTCGTGTTGTTCTCGACTTCGTTCTTGATAACGTGGATTGCCGATTCGTTGCCAAGGAACAAGTCCAGTTCCTAGATGTCGTGGGGTAATATGATTTGAACCTCCTCAAGGAGTCTACACAACTAAAGTAATTCCTTTAATAGGTCGACCGAGGCCATCAGTTCAGCCTCCATGGTCGACTGCGCAATCATGGTCTGACGTGAAGACCTCCATGATACCGGACTTGCCAATCATCACCAAAATGCCCGAGATGGAACGACTCGTATCCACATCGGAGCCCCAGGATGCATCAGAGTACGCCCTGACATTAGTATCAGGGTTCCGGAGGAAAACTAGACCTTTATGTTTGGTCTGGCAAACGTAGTTTACTAAGTTCTCCACCTGATACCAAGCTGTCATCAAGGGTAAACTACTATACTTTGCTAAAGTATTTACCGCGGCCAAAATTTCAGGTCAGGTCATCCTGGCCAAGTACAGCAATGAGCTGATCACGCTACTATATGGATACGGAATTGCATCTTCCTCTCAAGTCATCAAGTCATGGGAAAAGATGGTTTCTACTCAGAGAGGTTCCTTAGCGTGTCTCGTCGGGATTATGTCTAGCCTCCTGCTGAGAGCGTTGATGTACGGCGTCTGGTGCATGGTTACGCTCCCATCAGAACAGTCCTGCTCAAACTCGATTCCTACAAAGGTTTGCACCGGGCCTAGAATCTTCAAGTCATAGACCCGGGACAGTAGGTCAACTACTTCAGTAATAACCCCGTCCGTCTTACCTAGGATCAGTAAGTCATCCACTTAAACCATGACCAGAGCATCCCACCGGAGTCGATAAACGCACTCGACACTGTCAAGTGGCATGAAGTCCTGATGTTGCAATGCCTCATGCAACGTCCCCCACCAGCAACGACCTGCTTGGTGTAGGCCATACAAAGACTTATTCAGCCGCCAGACACATCCGTCGGTTTGCATTGCCCCTGGTGGCGGTTCCATCAGGGCGGGTTTATCAAGCATGCCGTAAAGGAAGGCACACTTGACGTCGAGGTGGCCAGTAATCCAACCTCCGAACACCACAAGCAGGAGCATGACTACATGGACGATAGTAAAGTTAATCACCGGATTATACACCTCTGTGTAGTCCCATCCCTCACGTTGTTAAAACCCTTTCGCAACGAGACGGGCCTTGTGTCGGACAACTGCGCTTTTCGAGTCCCTCTTACAGGCATAAACCCACCTAAAGCCAAGGACACGATCACCTTGCTGAGGCTGTACGGACTTGTAGACGTCATGCTCTTTAAGGACTTGCAACTTGTCCTTTATCGCTTCCTGCCATTTATCGGCATCCGGCGCCGACATCGCTTCCTCGTACGTGGAGGGACCCATCTCCTCCATCACTTATGCTTTAGCAGGGGCAGCGGCATCCGAGGCCTTAGGAGCCGGTTCTTCAGGAACTTTGGGCTCCGGTTTAGGGACCTCAGTGTCCTTCTTGTCCGATGGGGCAATTTTGACCTCCCCCTGAAATGTATTTTTAGGGGAAAAGTCAAAGGCATCTAGATCGCACGGAAGGTTCCCTTTTTGACAAAAGGTGGTCACCTAGTATGTGGACTTAATACATGTATCCCATTTCCGGTAATACAAGTCTACGTGATCGCCCTTTCTGCGAGGCTTAAGCTCTCGCCTCCAGACCACCGAGGGCTTTTGTAGCGTCGTCGGTTAGTCCGGTGTGGACGGTTGTTGTCGGGAGGCGTCCGGGTCACTAGAAGCAGGAACAGTCGGATCCATCTGGGGAGCCGTCGAGGGATGTCTGTCCAGGACATCGCGTCCGGGCTCCAGGACCTCCGTTTTGAAGTGCGTCTGTTCGTCAGGAACAGTCTCCGTACCTGATTCTATCACCTTGGCCGCGCTGGACTTGAAGCATTTGTTCGAGATGGGGTCATAGAAGCGGTATCCCCTGGTGGTCCTGGCGTAGATAATCAATATTCCTGATCGGGAAGTGTCGCGGAGCTTTCCCCCACGTTAGGCTGGAGGAACAAATCCGTAAACCCTGCTCCCTACCTTTCGCAGGTGAGACAGGTTAAGTGTTCGTTTCCACAGGACTTCGTAAGAGGACCTCTTTGACAACATCCGCTGGAGCAGTCGGTTCTTCGAGTAAGTGAACGTGAGGAGGAATTCTGCCCAAAAACGAAGGGGCAATCCTTAGTCCTTTAACATGACTCGGATGGCTTGCAGCGCCGTCTGATTGAAGCGCTCGGCTACGCCATCCATATGCTGTGTGTGGACCAGTTCCAGCGGTGCCTTCGTGTAGATTTGATCGACAGCCGGGTGAGTCAGACGACGCATCTTGCACTAGATGCAGGTCTCGCAACTTTGCGGCTGCTCCTTAAACAGGCTTGCGAACCACGAAAATGCGAGGACTTGGCCATCTCCAGAATGGTTTGTTGAGATATATAGCTAAGCCGCAGGCCATAGACGTAGACTTGACGATTCTTTCCCGACGGACTCCGACAGTGCTGGCGGTAGTTTATCGCGCTTGTCGGGTCGAGGCACCGCTGCCACGTCGTACAGCTGGTTCACCAACTCGCAGTGGAGAATCTGGGTCCCCTCTCTGTTGAAGACCTTGACTGCCTCCACAGATCCTTGCCAGGTGCAGCCGGCAGATTTGGCAAGTTGAGAAGCCGAAATTGAGTTTTTCTGGCCGGACGGAGCATAGGCTACATTCTTTATAGCCATGCCTCACGTGGTGTCACATACCTTGAAGGAGAACACTACCGTGCCCTTGCCGGTAACTTGGAATGTGCCCGAGAAAGAATTTATCTTAATCGGGGTGATCTCCTCCAGGTAAGCGAACCACCTGCGGTCATGGCTGATGCTAATACCAGCACCGGAATCCCACATCCATCGATCGACGTCTGGTCCGTGCGTGCTCAGTGCCACTACGTCTACCCCAGTCCAGTCAAAGGATTTGTCGACGTTTATGACGTCAAAGCCATTCCACTCTTGGGGAATGTCAACTATGTTGGAGGCAGCTTTACCTTTCGACCTGCCTCCACAACGCCTTCCACCTCTCCTCCGTCGCGGTGCAGTGCGTTGAGGACCTTGTCCACCAGGACCTCCGACGGGAACCGGTTAAAACGGCTGAAAGGGGGGATGCTGTGGTGTCCCCTGCTGCCTAGCCTGTTTCAGGACAGACCGGCATGCGTTGGCAAGGTGGCCAACCTTTTGACATCGGTCACAGGTTCTGGTCTCCTTAGGACGGGCTCCTGTTTGCCCAGCACCAGTACGCTGGGAGAGGAGGACGTCGTCACTGGATGCAGGATGCGTCGCTGGGACACCAAGATTCTCAGCAAATCTCTGGCTATTTGCTTTGGCGATGAGGGCATCCTTGACCCTGGCTGGAGTGAACTCCGCATCTGACCAAGTATGTAGTAACTTGACCTTGAGCTCAAAGCTGGGAGGCAACCATATCAACATCTGAAAGGCTTGCTCCTCGGCGTCGTTCGGACGACCTGCCTCCTCCAGGAGTCACTACACGCTCCACCCTAGCAATGTAAGATTCGATGGACTCGTTGGCTTCCATCCTGAGCAACACGAACTGGCATCGTAAGTGCCAGCGTCGCTCACTAGAGGTGGGTTGATAGGTCTTCTGGATATGCAGTAAGACCTCCCGACACTGCTCACCGGGGAAGCACTGGAAGAGGGTCTTTCGGATCCGAGGGTGTACCGAAAAAAAAATCGTGGAGTACGCCTTTTTTCCCTTCCGCGTAAACGTGGCCTTCTCCACCGGGGTGGCGGTGGCAGCAGGCTAGATGCGGTCAGAAGCGACGCACTTGGTCAGCTCCTGATACATCAAGGCGACGTCTTGTTCCTCTTTCCAGGTCGCATAGTTCGTTTCTGTAAAAACTGCAATTTTAGGCGACTGTTTGCCGGAGGGGGAAGGCACGCTGAAATCCTTAGCCATTTGGATTGCAACTTTGGAATTTTGTGTAGACGAGCTAAAGTTAATCGTCAGGCGGCAACCTCACGACAAAGCATTTCGTCATAGTACCCAAAAAGGGGGGCTCAAAGGGATGATTAGCAATGCGGGACGCTGCGGGACGCTGAAAACGCCAGTCGACGCGCAAAAATGGCGACTCCTAGTACAGGTGATAAGCTAGATTCAAAAAAAGGTTACTAGAATACCCTTCTACTCTGTGGGATGTTAGATCAATATGGAAAGGCGCCTGGAAAACAAAAGCAGCAAGCAACGATTAGCAAAAACAGGAATATCAAAAGAGCGATCGTCAAGAACAACCAGAACTGCAATGAAAAGGGCACGGTTAAAGCACTCAATAAAAACTTAGCGATCAATAAAGCAAACTCTTGACACATGTTGGCCGCATAGCACTCAAGTTCATCGTGCGGAAGATCATCGCTGAGTTCCAGCACTATGTCCATGGTCCTGCAGGCGTCAACTGTAACCAGTCACAGATGGTTACCTTCCAGATCAAGAGCGTCGACGTGAGCGGGACGTTCACTGCGTCGACAAGAGCGAACCGTTCACTTCAGCGGACAGCCCTGCGTACGGCAAATGCACAGCGTACAGGAACGGCACGTCTTACAGCAACAGCAACAGTAACAGCTTACTGCAACGGCAACAGCAACAGCATGGCTTACTGCAACAGCAACAGCACGGCTTACTGCAACAGCAACAGCATGGCTTACTGGAACAGCAACAGCAACAGCAACAGCAACAGCATGGGTTACTGGAACCGAGATCAGCATGATAACTGCGAAAACAGGCAGCATGGAGGGAACAGCAGGACGTCACTGTACTGTTCTAGAAGTCATTGCATGTATCAACCAGCAGAATTGAGTCTTTCACATGATACAAATGTTGATTCCCAACAACAGGTTGAAAACAGGGTGGATAAGGTCCAATAGCAGGTTGGCAGCCTCCTGGATGCTACAACCATGCTCTGCTACCATTGTTGGTAGCAGAGGGAATGAAAGGGTGCTGGGCAGCAGGAAGAAGATTAATTCACTAAAAAGCATACAGTCCTGTAGAAATCCATTTATTGCTGGGTAATTTTAATAACTCATTAGCATAAAAGCGCTCACAGTTACTTAGGCATCCCTTGAAAGCAACAGGAAGCCTGTGGCACGTTGCCTAGACATCATCCATAGAGTGAGTGAGAGAACAAAGGAAAAAAAACAAAGCAAGATGGCACTTACATAAAAAACAATTCCTAACTCAACACTAGGGTTAAGTGCAAAAAGAAAAGGGCACAGTGGCGCCACCAACTGATAGGGCAGGGTATTATAGCAATATCCTAACTAGGGTAAGCTGTAGCAAAATCTCTAACCATACATCAAGGCAATGCAAAAACAAAAACAAATGATTATGCACCATCTTCATGGTAACTGCATAGGTGTATATCAATTAGGAAATAAAAGAAAACAATAAAAGAGGTGCTCTACCCTGTTTACATCTTTGTTAAAACACAGGTAAATAAAGGAAAAAGAAAAAGGAAAACACGGAACTAGGAAGGCACACCCGGCTCCCAGTCATCACTGGTACGTCCCGTACCGGGAAGGAGGGTATCTCTGCAAAAGGGAGGGAGTGCAAGGTCCGTAACTCCTTTCCCTCGTTAACAATTAAGTCAATTTTGGTACAAGCCATGCTACCCTTTCGCGGTGAGGATAACAGCCTCCACATCGCTGGATATCCGTTCTTTGCCCATGCCCGGAAGTAGTTGATCCCTTTACTGCAACATCTCGCTGCATGTGAACCGTCCGTTCGTTCCACGCTCGTTCTGCGCTCAAGTGTTTCGCAACCTACATGGACTGTTGCACCCGGGTGCCCTTACCACGACGAAACTTATCACCGGCTGATTTGTGTGGCTTGCAGTCAAGGCGGACTGCGCCGCAAAGACGCGCAGCTGCACACAGTTTCAGCGCTCGAAGGTGACCAGGGTCGACTGTGTCCGCACTTTTTGCTTCATTGGCAGCTCTGCTGGGTGCGAAAAGGATCCGCACGAAGCCGTATCACCCGGCCGCTAACAGGATGGTGAAACGATTTGACCATCAGCTCAAGGCGGCCATCAAGTGTCACGCGACGAAACGATGGGTCGACAGTCTCCCCAACGTTCTCTTTGGAATTCGGATGGTGGTCAAGGAAGACCCAGAAGTTTACGTTGCGGAGATGGTATGCGGTACCACTCTGCGCCTTCCAGGGGAATTCTTCGAGCCAGGAAAAGTCGCGGCCGAGCCCGCTAACTTTGCCGGTCAACTCCGCAAGCGCATGGAGCTCCTGCGGCTAACTTTAGGTACGGCACACAGGCACGCGTTCATCTTCATCCCTGCGGATGAACAGCAACACACGTGTTTGTGCGTCACGACGCTATCCGCCGCCCACTCCAGCAACCCTACGATGGGCTTTTCGAGGACCTGGCACTGCAGGGGAGAACTTACACCCTGCTGGTCTGGGGCAGGAGGACGACCATCGACACAGACCGGCGCCTCCGCCACCTGCTCCGTGCAGTGCAACTTCATTGGGGTCAGCTCCACAGCGCGGCGCAACATCACCGGCACGATCGCGTTTGCCGGTACACGCATCGCAACAACTGTCTCCCTCGCCTGTCTTCACGTGATATGGCTGATGCGTTACGGCAAACCGTCGTTACTGTAACGTTGTCACTGGTAGAGGAGTACTGGGGCGACCACAGACGGACTTCAAGGTCGGCCTACAGCCTTGACCTAGAGCGCTGCGGGTCACGTGAGTGACATCTAAGCGCGTCACGGCGATACCCTACAGGCCGGGGTATAAAGGTCGACCTCCAACCTTTCCTAGGCCTTCTCCTTCTTCGCTCGATCATCGCCCAGATGCACACGCATCCTCGACCTGCAGAACACGTGGTTAGCACGCGCTAACCCTTGTTCCCATTGTCATTGTTTTGTTCGGCCACAAGGCCTAGTTCAATTCAATTCAATTCAACTCAGTACCCTACTATCAGTAAATAAATACCATGTGGTAAGTGGGTGTAATCCATCAACCCAAATTATTCGGTAGTTACCACCACATTAGTGTGGACCCCAAAATCATTGCAAAATTGAATTTTGTGAAGCGTAAGGCTATCCTTTGGAAGAAAGTTTCAACGTCTAATGGCATGCAAGAAATAAGACCAATAAAATGGATCCGAATGAGCTCGGAGTTCCATAAGTGGATTGGAATGACAGGTTCTACCACCTTGGTGGTTGCGTTTAAAGATTCCCTCCACCATACTTGCATTACCAGACAAATTAAGTTTTTCAAACAGGCCCATGCATTGAGCTTCCTGTCTTGATCGCAATGAATCCCACTGGAGACACTCAATCAATTGGGTATAAAGCTCTCATCTCACTGATATTTGCCCGTGACAAATCAAGCAGCTCTCCGCCGCACAATTTCGAGTTCCTGGGCTCTACCCACCCTGTAGGGATTCCAAATAGGGAAGCAATACTCGAAAAGAGGTCGGACCAATGACAAATATCCAATCTCTTTAACATTTTTAGGACAATTCCTGAAAATTCTTTGGACGAATCTAAGGTGTTGATTTGCTGTGCCAATAATTTTGTCAATATGTGTACCCCAGCACATTTTATCCATGATGGTAATCCCAAGGTACTTTATGCTCGAGAAAACATTTAAAGAAACACCTCCAAGATTGTAGTTAGGTTCGATTTTAGCCCGTTTATTGGAAATTCTCATGACCAAACACTTCTCCTTATTAAGCTCGAGCTACCATGTATCACACCAGTTGGATAAGATGTCGAAGTCCCTTTGCAAGACAGACGGATCCTCAACACTTACCTCGTCATATAGTGCAGAATCGTCAGCAAAAAATTTGGATATACAAGAAAGAATATTTGGCGATCTCAACGATCTTGTTGATAAATAACAGGAACAGTAGAGGACCCAAGACACTGTCCTGTTGTACCCCAGATTGTACATCAACCCAACTAGATTCTTTCCTATCTATAACAACCTTTTGTCTACGATTTGACAAAAATGATTTAATCCACAATAAAGTGCATTCCTTAAAGCGAAAGGTTTTCAATTTGTGCAGTAATTTTTGATGAGGGGCAGTATCAAAGGCTTTCTCAAAGTCAATGAATACAACATCAACCTCTTTTCCCACATCCAGTTTAGCCAAAATTTCATGTGCAAATAAAGCCAACTGGGTTTCGCAAGATCGACCCTTTCTAAAACCATGCTGTGTGTGGTGTCGAGGTCACCACTGGGTGGCGCAGTGGCGCCGTGACCTAGGGTCACAGTAATTAAATATTAAACGGGCAGTTCGCCCCTGACCTCCAGACTGACCAGTTGCCTCCCGTCTGATCTCTTAGGCCACTACAATATGGATTTTTGTTTTAAGGGGTCATTTTATAGCACCTGATTTCCCCCTCGACTCCAGCGCCTCTGCACTTTTATGCAGCTTTTTCCCGCGCTGTTTTCCTATTCCGAAGGCACTTCGTCCATTATGCAAAGTGAATGAAACGTCTTTTTGTTGCGGAATACATTAGGTAAACTCCGGACAATTTTACATCCAATTTGTTCTCGTTGGAAGGGGGTTTCACGGATTTTCTTGGCGCGCAGTGCAGGCGCCACCTTTAGGCCTACTTTACAATCGGCCGTTTTGCGCAATTTAACACTGCACAAAGACGCGGGGAAAAAGACAATGATGGTACATGTACGTGTAACGTCTTAAAGACGACACTGCGAGTTAGACAATTGCAAAAAAAATGCAAAATGTTGCTTTATTTTAATTATGTACGAGCATTATGTACCTACACTGCTGCCACCTACATTATGTAAACACGATGGAGGCAATGTGCTGAAATCAAACACCATAAAGCGAAGGAACCGGAATGTTTTTAGAAGAACGAATGAAAACACTTGCTGCTGAAAAAGTCAATTTTCTGTCCTCCCCATTTACCCGGGCTTGATACCGGCAATAATAGAAAAATACTTCACTGCAGGGCCTACATAAACTAAGGATGCATAGGATGGGATTGAAAAAACGGTCATGGCCAATTTATAATATAAATGTAGAAATTTAATTGCTATCTCAGGGGTCGCTTGGGGAATTGTTGGAAATCATGAAAAGTCACCTTGCTCGGTTGCATATAGTTAACTAACATCTTAAGGTGTAAATACAATAATTAGTGTTCCTGCTGATCATCTTCCAATTGGTCAATTAGAATTTACAAGAAGCTTCAAGGAGATGGTGTTTATTATGGCGCTCGATTATATTTTCGGTTTCACTTAAGTTGGTTATAAGTGAAATTACCTGCAAAGGTAACTTCGAAAGATAGCATAGTGCATATACTGTACATGTAATACATGTACTGTGTATGTCAATATTTCCAAAACAAAATTGACATTGACATAATGTTTACAAAATGTTTCCTTCCTCCCATTCATTCCAAATACATGTATCAATACCTACAGTGCTCATGTATACTTTGCAATGTTTTTGCGTGAAATTGCACTTTGACATTAAATATATTTAGCAATTTCCTCTTGGCCGAAATTGCGAAATGTGCGGTAGCAAATATTGCTCGAGTGCATTAAATCATGTAGCACATGAATCCCATTTTTGACAGTTTCAGCATTCTGCAAGTTGAACGAAATGCAACACAGAGGGCGCTGTATTTCAACGCATGTAAGGCAATGCACTACGGCGCTCCTCACGAAGGTTCCGCACGGATTCCCCCCCTACCGTGCACTTTATAATTTCGATGTTTTCTGGATTTTTTTTTATTCCTTCAGAGATTTACGAGCTTGTTTTTCTGCACCACGAAATTGCAGCAATTTTTTTTTATCCACGAAGGTTCCGCATTTAAAATGTACCGTATATGGTTGTTTATATCTGATAGATTATGCATGATAAGTTGCTTCTATATATAGGCTTGCATGCACCGCGTGTTTACAGTAGGCCTTGTATCGATTTTCACGTGTTGCTCATCCATTTTTAATTTCCATCTCAATTTGCGTTACATAGACAATCTACGTAGGGCCTACGTAGGCCTATAGTGTCTTTCGAGCATTTAATTGTTTTCCCAAATATGCCTCAATGCCTCCTAAGTTTTGGGTTTGAATCCATTCGGTATTTCCCTAACTCCCAATCATTGCATGTGTAAGTGGACATACAGTAGCCTATGTTTACTCGTAATTGCTGCAGGGTGGTTGATGTAACATGTTGCGTTTTCTTAAACACCAACGCTGGACCGTGTTAGCAATTTAAAACTCATTTCTTATCTTGTCGATTTAAATTGTACATGCATGTTTTGGTAATCACCGTCTCGTGCTTTAACGTCACGTTTGGACGAAGAAAGTCAAAATAGTACAATAGTACAGGGTGGCCCAATTTCCCTACATTATTTTTGGCACACCCTGTACATGAACATGACATGGAATTTTTGTGACAAATGAATTAATTCACCCTCATTGAAGAGAAATGCATTTGAAAATGTCCTGATTTGCAGCATTGTGATGGACATGTATTTCAAAATACGTTTCGCGTTATTCAGATGCATTTTAAAATACTGTACATTTTGCCTGATTCAAATGCTTTTGGAAGTACATTTTGCGTCATTAATATACATTTTGAAATGCATTTTGCGGGATTCAAATGCATTTTGAAATGCATTTTGCGGGATTCAAATGCATTTTGAAATGCATTTTGCGGGATTCAAATGCATTTTGAAATGCATTTTGCGGGATTCAAATGCATTTTGAAATGCATTTTGCGGGATTCAAATGCATTTTGAAATGC
>JAQGBX010003616.1:0-16947 GCA_034698745.1 Megaphyllum sjaelandicum | reverse complement strand
CTGGCTTTTTTGAGGACATGGTGGGTGTAGCCCAGGAGTCTGGAGGCTCTGGCTGTAATCTGGCTGATGTGGGGTTGTGGTGTCATATATAAAATCACTATCAAGATTTATAATCTAATAAGATACACATGCTACCACGCGTGTGCTTACCTGGTATGGTAGTTTTAAATTAAAAAAATAATGTAAGGAATCGCATTATTTAATTAGATAAAACCAATATGAAACAAAAATGAACACGTTGCACGTCCGAATCTTATTTCGGATAGCAGAAATCTCGACACAGTTGGTCAAATTCCAAACGACCACAAACTTGCAAATTTTGCAAATTTCTATTCTGAAAACGTGGAAAACCAAGAAAACTTTTGCAAATTTCTACTCTGAAAACGTGGCAAATTTTGCAAATTTTGACTCTGAAAACGTGGCAAATTTTGCAAATTTGGACTCGATAAACATAATAAATTTTGCAAATTTGGACCTATTTTCAAAACATTTTACCAACTTTAAACAATTTCCAATAAAAACGAAACCAGTTGAATACATACAAGCAAGCCATGCTCTTCGTTTTCTTAATTTGATGTTTTATCCTAGGTGTTACGATTCAAAAATTATACTTTAAATATCATTAAAAATGATCTTAGGTAAATGTTAATACCAACAACGGATAGAATACTCATGACAACCTATTTAATGACACAAGAAGAATTTTTGTATCTCTAACAGTTAAGAAAAAATTGTGGTGTCACTGACTTCTGTTCCACCCTGAATCGATTCCTCTTCTCTACTATTTTAAGACCATTCTAAGAACCAAGTCCTGATAGCACAGTGGATAGCGTGCTGGCTTCATGGATAGTAGGTTGCATGTTCGAATCCAGGTAAGTTCCAAAAAAGTTTTAATAATAAATTGTGTCTATGTATGTTAAGAGCAGATAGGATTTGAGCATTAGAAGTCGTAGGTGATATTAATTAATTTTTTTAATTAACTAAATGTCAAATAGGCCATTCTATAGACAGTCTATTGGTTTGTATTTGTGCCAATGAAAAAAAAAGTTTATTGGTTGTATTAGCGCCAATAGAAAAATGTCAATTGGTTTTTATTGGAACCAAAAGAGGACAGTTTGTAATGGTTCTAATAGAAACCAATAGGCCAAATAACAATAGAAAAAGCCAATAGAAAACAATAGGATTTTTCTAGTGTTTTTTTTTACCAAAGTATGCTTGCCACGAATTGCACAAAATCTTTATCCAGACCTGATGTTGCACTTTGTGTAGCCCAAGAGATAGTCGATTTATTGAAAACCCCTACGACAATAGAGGGATGGAGAACATTGGTGGCACTGTGCAAGGCAGCATGGAGATTTGAGCAAGCAGATAAGTCAGTGGTGTCATTATGAGGATGGTACAAAATTACCAGCCTCACAAGACCTGGAGATGTGCAAATGTCAAGTGCGAGCATTTGAGTGGAATCACTTCTGTTCTTGACTGTAACTGGTATTGCCATGATATTGCTCCTGATGAATGCACAGACACCTCCACCACGGCTACTTCGATCCGATCTGTAGATTGAGTAGCCTGGTGGAGTCACAAGTGAGCTTGGAATATTTACTGTAAGCCACGATTCAGTGACACAGAGGCAGTCCGGTGATGTATCTAATAAGTATGCCGCAAGGAGGTCCACTTTGTTTACAATGCTTCGGGCATTGAGATGAATAAAAGACATACTAGAACTAGCCATAGGGTCACAGGTGTCAGGAACTCCGCTTATCCTCCAAAACATGGTTTTCATCGCCTCGCTGTACCTGGGGAAGGTGCCCAAGCTGTGATGGATTACGACCAAAGTAAGGTCGGACAAAAACATTCTTTGGCCAGAAGGACTCACTCAAAACAATTTCTTTGTCGTCTTCATTTATCCGCAGAAACACAGCAGTTGAGTTTGGGTATTTCTCTGGGTTGATCTTCAAACATTCAATAACGGAGATGTCCTGAGAGGCAACATAAGATTGCACAGCCTCAACGACATCCATGTCATGTGCCAGGTTGCCTACATACACCCTGGTGGTCAGGGGTCTTCCCTGAAGGCCAGAATTAAGAAGCCTCTGACCTCGTATGGTAGCAACTTTGGCACCTTTGCTTGACTGCACTCTTGGTGTAATCACGCTTGGCACAACCACATGCGAGTGAGATTTAGGTTTGGTAGACATGTTTGCAGATTCGGCAGGGGTGGGTGACCCATCCCTTGTAACTTCTGCATAAGCCGGAATCTTATCCAAACTCGCCTCAGTTTGACTGGTGGTACTGTGGGGTTGAGTGCTGGACACTAAATCTAATTTGGATTCGAGTTTCTCGAATCTAGCATTTACCGATGAGGAGAGGACATCGAACTTGCCAACCAGATTGGTCAGATGGGCTAGCATGCTGGCATTGTTGGCATCGGATGGGCTGGGCTCCAGAATAATGTGGACAGCTTGGATCTTAGGCATCGCTGTGGAGGGTGCCTCATCTTGGATTTCATTTTCAATGTGCCTGTCAAAGTAGGCTCTGATGTTAGTTAGATGTATACGGAAATCAGTTTTCTCCTGCACAGAAGACGATTTCTTCCCGCATATGTTGTTGAAAATCCTGTCAAGAGCATCGACATCTTTTAGGAGCTCTTTGTGTATCACAGTTATTGATTGATTGGAGTTATCCATTTTAATTGGCATGGATCAGATGTGTAAGCTTGATGTTGTTGAAATTGCGCACTTACGGTCGTAAAACTAATTTTAAGAAGACTGGATTGTCACATAAGAGTCTGAGTCTGTCAGTCAGTCAGGGTTTAAGCATGTATCTAGTTGGACAATAAATATGGTTTCCTCAAGCCAACAGTAACTGCGTGCAACACAACGTTTCTGGTTTTGGAATGCAGCTTTTACGTGGTATGAGATTCCTAAAGAGGTTTATCCAAGAACCTTTAGAACTATGGAACTTTCCTTGAAGGCCAGTAATGGTGTTGTGGTCACCATTTTTAGTTGAGGTGCTTCGAAGCACCTTTATGAAAATGAAGGGCGGAGTTTTTCAGGATGCAGGATAAAGATCGTGTTACTGGGATTTTGAGTTATATTGCCAAATAGAACTATGGTGCTTATACATGTATTAAGAGAGCAGGGAGTATCTGGATGGGGACATGTAGCATGAATGCCAATCCTTTTTCCCCAATAACATATGTCATATTTCAAATTTGTGCAAAATTCATTTAAAGTTTCATATATGCTTCATCCTGTAAAGATGTATTTTTCCCATTGATGTACATGAGGGAAATGGTGCACTCGTACAATGGTTATAGGGAAGCGAATTAATTAGATATGACTATGACAGTATAATTCCAACCAGATAGCAGCTGGTGGTATTATGGTATAATTCACTTATGCTTCTCCGACTAATACTTAACAGAAAAGAAGATTACTTTTCCATATACGAGCGTATACATTTTACCAAATTTATCTCCGTATATAATACTGCGTTTCTATGATTTAATCTCCCATTTCTATGCACGAGTTTACTGCAGTCGCTAATCGCTTCTGACTTTCAAACGATTCGTAGACTTATAAACTATGTTTTAATGGCTTTGGAGGAATGGAATATCATGTATTGAATACCGCCCTGGCTGCTGGAGAATGAAAGAAATGACAGTTGCCAGTATTAACTTTGTGTTAAGTCTGAAACCGTTTCCATGGCGTTTGCGCAACGGAACAAAGAAAGTATGAAGGAAGGAACGTGACTGTCGGGAGTAATTTTAGCTGTCTTTGAAGTAATTTGACCGAATTGAAGCTATAGTGTGCATGTTTTTTCCTTCATTTAGCCGTCGGCAATATTCTGTCTTTGGCGTACATTTGCATTCTGTTTCAGAATGAAAAGAAATGAATTTAATTCAAAGACTACAGATAGAATTCCTCAGTTGAGTCAGTTTGCATGCGAATGTATAGCCTATAGCTTTTACGCTTAAAAACCTTGATTCTATTTTCGACATTTCTATGCACGATTATGCGGTACGTATCACCATAGTCGTTGTGGAAAATTTATAATACGTGATCGTTAGATTTGATATAAAAGCGGTCATAAATTTAGCCTAAAGGTTCAGTCAATGTTCGTCTTTGTTTACAGAAACTGACGAAAGTTGGAGTTCAGCTGAAGAGGGATTTAGCATCCAATTACACGTATTAAACGCTGTTGATCCGAGCCATCACCAATGTCAAGCTCATATCATTTATTTTTGAAAAAACAAATGTTAGATGCATTGTCAATGGCAGGTGAATTACTTAGTATACCATAAATGCATCCTGCATTGAATGTGGAACTAATTGAAATTGAGCAAAAAATTGGAAATTGCTTTGTATCTTTCGAGGGGATGAAGGGGGAGGAAGGGGGGGACCATCTCAATTGTTGAGATCGGTCATTTCCCCCGTTTTCTCAATTCCGAATTCTGCACGAAGCCTGCGGGAATACTATTGAATCGTAGTTTTATCGATAAATCCGCACGTTACATCCTTGCTAATGCAATGCTATCAATTGTGTCACAATCTTCTAAGTCCACCCTTGCTATTATCCCTATAATCACCTAATTTGCTCTTGCAGAGGCCGACGAGCCATCCTATAACTCGTGTTAAATCCGTTTGTAATTGCTGGCCAGTGGTCAGTCTGCATGTGGAGACGCCGAATGTGCGTGTTTAAGCCTTCTGGTGCGTGAGGGAGAAGCCGGTGTACTAAATAGTTAATGCTCGAAAACTGCTCGAACGAGAAAACTCTAAAATTGCTCTTTTTGGGTTGTTTTTTTGTTGTATTCAGTCAACATGTAGTTTATATTCAAAATACTGCCGTATACCCTGAAGGGATTCCGATCCAAAAAACCGTTCTTTTTCGATTTCCAAACTAGAAATCTATTGCTTTTATTGATTGATGACGATAGGATCGAGTGCGCTCGCATCTAATCTATATATCGAGTGAAAATATCCTCTTCTCTTCGATTTTTTGCTAGGGGTATATAGTAATTTCAGTTTTTTTATGTCTGATGCCCTGCTCACTGTTCGTGCGATATATTATAGACGGTAGGCTTATTCATTCCTTTCGCAAGAACTTTGGCAGGCCAATATATTGGTCACTAGGGTTCTTGCGTCGTAGGCCTACGTGTACGTGAGTTGCATTTCGTCCTAATGCGATAGACATCTGAAGTTCGTTTTTAGGTATTTTTTAAACAGGATCTTCACTTTTCAACGAATTTCTTGACCTAAAATAAATCCATTTCTAAAAACAACAACAACTGCGGAATGTCCTTCACGTGCATTTTTTTTTATCAAAGTTCAAACAAGTTACATCAGTTTGTACGTTTGGTTTTGAAGAAAAAACTGTATTTATATGCATGTACATGTATATGCATTTAACATAGTTATTGAAATAATTTCGTCGAATTTATCTGTTTGACACGGTATTGGATTTGTGCTAAATTGGAAATGTTTCAATATATTATCTTGATGCGACACAAGTGACGTAATAACTGATCAACTTGGCTTTAGATTTTAGTCGATAATGCTGTTTGTTATCATTCTAGATAGAGTGAAACCTGAAAAAGTGACCACCTGTTTATGTTGACTACTTTTTAGGGTATTGTTTTTTCTAGCATACATTTCCTGCATAAAAATTCTCTGTATAGTGACCAGTGACCACCTGTCTATTGTGTTCAGTGACCAGTATGTGTTTTCTTTTTTGCAATTTTACATTGTCAGTGTACCTTATAAAGTGACCAGATAACAGATGAGTCACATTACATCTTCCTTTAACCCATGGACATGATGATTCTGTACTTTTTTGGTTTTGAGGTTTTTTACTACATTCATTACAGTCTACATGTTCATTATTTTAATGTAATTCACGCATTCTTTGTATAGTGACTACCTGTGTACAGTGACCAACATAGCACTTTTTTTGGTGGTCACTCTAAACAGGTTTCACTGTAATAGCAAAAAAAAAAGTTTGACATTTTTTCAGAACTTTTTTTAAAATGACGCATTAACAAGCTTTCGTTTGATTTCATTAATTCCAAATTTTATTTTAATAATCTGCAGAGCGTGAATTCTCAAATTTCATTTTGGTAATTTAATTTGAAATTCGAGAAAGTGTAATTTTCTAGTTTTAATAAACTAGAAATGCATCAGCTCGAACTAGCTTTAACCAAACATTTGCAGTGCCTGATGTTTCTCGCGAACTCAGAGCTTTGTAACTGTAAATATAGCATTTGAAAGTTGGCACGGTGTAGCTACGGGGCGCACACGCAGATCGTTTATTGCTTTTTCGAGTCAATATTGGCTGAACGTGGACCGTGTCCTATGTCGCTGCATTTGATTGCTGGAGCGAGGAGGAAAAGTCCCTGAAGAGCTTAAAAACAAACTGGCTTAAAGCGAACCGGGGTCTTATTGGCGTCAGTTGCGTGCAGTTCGTTATATAGAGAAAGCCGCCAGTGTCTACCATTCGTACTCTTCTTCTATTGAATTCCCTCAAAAAATAATATAAGGCAATTTATCCTCGACATACGAGACAGTATCTGTGTTTATGCTTGGTTCACCATCCTCCAGTTAGAGCTCTGATCAAATGTCGGTTGACCACGCCAAAACCGGAAGACGAATGGACTGATTTCTCACAATATGCAATAAATACGTACTGCGAGAACTATTCACGGTATTCATTTTAGCCTTGGTAATTCTTATTTTGCTCAACTAAATCCATGAATCATTGACTGCTAGTTAACGTGAAAAGACTTGTCCCTGGAAGTCTGATACTTCAAATGACGGCTATGTTTATTATTACGAGTTAGACACATTTCGAAATACCGTCTTGAGATACCATGGCATAATGCTGTCCACGATGCATTGTTGCTCGTGCCATCTCAGCGATTTCTGGACACATCTGATAGCGGATGATGCATGGCGTCATATTTAGTTAGCCTTACTTTCCTTTTTGTTCGTCCAATGAAATGGTCGTTGAAGAAAGACATCGAGCACACCATTTAAGCTATTTTTTTCCCAAAGTGAGGTGCCAAAGCCATTTCTTCCGGATTTTTGCTTTCTGGTAGAACCAAATAACGGTGCTAAAATGCTCCCTTTTGGCATGTTGTATGGGGGTGAAAAAACCTGTAAAGTGATAAACCTTGTACACTTAGGGAAAGATCAATAATGGCGGCTACTCTGTCCTCTCGCGAAGTGTTGAAATCGCTCACTGTCAGCTCTCTCGAAATAAAATTAATTCTGGACACTTTTGGACCCCGTTGGTTCGCTCTTTTATTTTTGTACTTTTTTTTTCTGCTTCACCCGACCAAGTGAGCGTGTTTTCTTTCACTGCCCACAACCATTTCCTTTCTTTTCAAAATTGCATCCAATGTGTCTCCAATGGGTAAACAAAAACTTTTCTCTTAAAAGGACTCCTTGCATCCGGTGGTCAAGAACTGAAAATACGTTTATTTAGTGCCGCTCCGACGACATCGTATCCAAAATTAAGATCATACGTTGTTGTTGTTTTTTTTGCTACATTGCGGCAGTATATTGGAAGTCTTAAACATTTCAAAGTTGTTCAGATGCAGTGTACCGGTACAGTGTAATCGGAATCGTTACGCCTGAAGATGGGCAATCATTGGCAGCTTTGCAGCTTAGCAGTAAAGCTTCGCAATATAACCACACTAATGCGGTATTCATGTACTGTACTTGTAATCGTTGCGAATGCATCTGATATTATTTGGGACTGTTTATCTTAGTCTTTGATAGGAAAATTAAGTGATTGTATTTTACATTTGTTCCAAATTACCATATGCACAGGGTGTCCACTAAGTTTTAGCTCAATTTATAGGTTAAAACCCATATACAGTACTGTAGCTGTTCTGAAACTTTGTGGACGCATTGTATATGACATCGAAGAAACGTGTAATAATTTCTGATGGAAGCAAGGTTGGAAAGATCGTATACAAGTAAAAATGTTAGGAAAACGTTATTTTTTGGAGTTTGACTGTTCGTGTTATCCCTTTTTTAATTGGACAAGTTGTTAGTGGAACTCGCCTTCTCGTTAGATCCCAAGATGCTCCGCAAAGTCTGAAGTGAATAAATGATCTGACCGGATGTCCGTATTAGTTTCTCACATCAAACGTCCATTGTGGAAACTCCATCGGGAACATCGATCCATTGTTGATTGGGCCAGTTGGCATTAGAGGCCAATTTTCTCCTTCGGCCATTATTTTTTTTAGGCCAATTCGTTTCTTCGGTCATTTTCCACAATAGCTGTCCACCAAAAAAAGCTGGCAAGTTTTAAAGCATGTTACTCGAATCTGGCTTTGGTCCAATCTGAAAACTAAATCTTCATTTCATCAGAAACGCCTACTTTAGGATGGTGGTTTTTTTTTTGGCATTGCCGGAAGTCAATTTTAACTCGAACTACCCCGTAATATTGACCTAAATGACAAATTGTATGGGAATGCGTATTTTGCTACCACTTTATTTTTGGGAAAGAATGTTACCGAAACTGTTTTGACTGATCTTTAATGTCAGGACTTTAAACGGCTTGCACAGTAGGAGTAAACGGATAAAATCATGTACGATTTTTTATATTTTAACCATATTAAACATCGATTTCTTCTTTGCTCTCGCAATACATATTCAGTATTTACATTCAGATATTTCGGAATTTTTCAAAAGGATTGAGCAAAGTGAATGAAATTGCATGCAGCCTGCGTTAGCCTACAGGAAGAAATCGAAGAAGACATTTAGACGACGTCTGGGTTTTTATCTAGGTCCTGGGCATATCTTATTTCCGATTAATATTTTTTTTTCAAAAATACTTTCCAGTCATTGCTCTTCTTTTTCTTCTTCTTCTATTGCTCGATTACTCGAACCCGCGTATTAATTGGTCTAATGTCTTTGAAAATGGTTTTTTATCGTTGCTACGACACCGTTAATTGCGATCGCAAATTATGAACGGCCCATTTGTGCAGCATTTAAAGCGCAGTGAACGATTACCAAATTGCGCCATTAAGTGCCGCTCAGTTTTAGCAAAAATTAATAATGGGATTTCGGGCGCGCGATTATACAGCTTAATTGGCAACGGGGATAATTGAATCGGCTCTCTTATCTGCACCAAGACTGCGTATTGGGAAAAAAATCTTCAATAATTTTAACTCGTAAAACGTTCATGGCGGTAATAATTCCATCTTTATGGACTTACGGAAAGGTTTAGCTTATTGGCTCGCTCACGGTCGGGCCAACCTATGAGATACCTGTTATATCCTCCTTTTTTCATCCTTGACGTTTTTATAAGTCGATGCGTTACCACCTTTCGACTTTAGGGTGCCCTCTGGTGCCATAGCTCTGAATTAGCTAGCGTAGGCAACTTGGGTTGCTTCGAAAATATTACAATAGTGGGATCGAAAAATCCGTAATTAAACTCTTAGAATGGATGGCTCGAATGAATCTCAGAATCTCAGTGAAAATTTAGTACTTTCTGTAGGTGTTGTTCGGATGTTCCTGAAGTTTATTGATGTAGTGGCAATAGGCTAAAAAACATGTTTCTGGTACCACAGTACATGTATACCACTGCCATCTGCGCATGGATGCAATACATGTGATAACAAGATTATTTTTAAAACGTCCATATTTCAGACACGGAAACACATTGCATCATATAAAATAGGTTTTGAAAGGTAATACAAATAGTTTAAATTAAAAGTTCCATTGTCGCTTTTGCGTGTTTGTAGTTAATTAACCATATCGCCAATCACGCTTCAAAAGTGTCACAACTAAGAAATTTTCAATTATGGTGAAGATTTTATTAAATCCAAATAGTATGTTCAGTAAAAACGAGACATCATGCCTTTCCATAGTTCGGTTATTATTAAATCATGCATTACATCGTATTCAAACTTCATTTCGAAATAAAAAATTTTTGTTGCGTCACTTCTGAAGCGCGATATGCATATTAATACAAGTTAATTATATTCAGGTGGTTTTCAAAGTTTTGTGAGCGTAAACTAACATCGATGATGTTCCAACTTTTGGAATTATCCTGCATAATGATTGCCCATTTAATCTCGAGCGTTTTCTACCCGGAGACAGGGGTGCATAGCCCCATTTAGAAAAGTCCAGGAAAGGTTTTTAGGAAATTGCTATAATCCATTGATACGGGTATCTTAATACCCTAGCCCAGTGCGAATAAAAACGTGGCGATATGTACTATAGTTACGCTATATATGGTGGTTGCACCCCCTATGCTCATTCTCCAATGCCATCCCTGATTTAGTTTTCAATTCTATTTATGACTCTTTTCTCCTATCGGAGCAATTTTTTTTATCGATTTTCAGAAAGCCGAATCTCAATTTCATTTGTATTTAAAATCTCCGAAAAGCGAATGACTTAGCAAAAGTAAAGATGGTGTTGGCTTCCTGCGCCGTTCATTGCTAGGAAATAGATCTAACGCTCGAGTTAAGTGTGTATTCTACGCTATTCACTGGAACATGAAAGGCTCTTTTCTTCTGTCGCCATCTTAAATTACACTTGTTTCCTTTCTTAGCCCATTTTTTTTCTTTTCTCTTTTTCCGAGAAACTTTGGTGCATTTTTCATTCGCGTTTTGCAAATGGTTTCAAGTGCTGAAGTTGGCTTATTTCAACTCGACTGAGCACGAAATAAGTCGTAGGCACACAGGATTTTCGTTGAAATAAAAAGAAGTCTCTCAAACTCGTGCCACACTTGCTGGAGCAGCTCTTTTCCACGAGGGAACAATTTCTTCATTCGTAATTATGAAATCGTTAAAAATGCGAGTGATTTGCGTTTTTTTTGTTTGAAAATTATCTGAACTCGTGGTGGATTGTTTTAATAGTATCGCGTAGATTTGAGTCTAAATGCTGAATACCAAACTAATGGTTGAACGAAATAGATTGGTTTCCTATGCCTTTTTTTAGACAGCCGGAGGGATTTTTTGACCTTTTTTATGTCTGATCAATCGTATAGTTTGATCAATGTCGGTATATCATAAAATATTAAAAACATGATGAAGAATCTGATATAGTATCAGAGTGTTTTGTGAAAACTGAGCTTTAGTAAGTTTTAGATAATAAAATGCAGTTAAATAATCTTTTTGATGATCGATGCTAACTTTCAGAAAATTAGAAAATATGGCAGTATAGTTTTGTTTTGTATCAACTTCATACTGCGTATATATTACGCATTTTACGAAATCCATTCAGTATATAGAAATATCGTTGTCGAAATCCATTCGAGCGCATTGGAATATACGTATAATGAAATTTGAAATTCATCAAATGTCCCTTCTGGAAAGGTAGCTTATATGCATTTTAAGCCAATAACTAAGGTTTATGTTGCGTTTGGGGATTCCATTTTTTTTCGGTTGCATCTCATTGCCTAGACGGAAAGGAGGCCGCGATCCATTTGCTTTTATATTAAGCGAGCGGATAAAAGTAGCTGTAGACCCATGCATTTATCTGATGTCTGTGGTTCGTGAAGGAAATCCTACAAGTCCATCAAATCTCATTTATTTGATTCGCCATTTGGGCTAAGCTTCAGTGCCACCAGACAAATCGTACGTGGTATAGGCCAGTAGGCAATGCGCATTGGACACGTATAGATATCCGTTTCCTGATTAATTAAAAGATCAATGGATATGGAAGTGCAGGAAAGTGGTTTTTGAGACGATTGCATATTGGAAACAAATCAAGGAAAAGAAAAATCGCCATCTTTAAGTAATGGCTGCTTGGCTGGACGCCATCCCTTCAGCCTCGTATTGTGTGGCAACGAACCAGCGTGCCATGTGGTAACCTCAATAAAGTTGCTCGCAGAAATCGAAATTCGTGAGTATTCGATAAAACCGCTAAAACAGAAACATTATTTCTCTTCATGTGGGTCTCAGAACCCGTTTAACATTTCAAACATTGAAGAGAAACTACTGCGATAATGTATTTTTAATCCGGAATTAACCATATCGCACACCACAGTACCTTCAGAAGTCACACAAGCTGGTTAAAAGTCTAACGAAATTAACTCTTTATTCAGTAATAACTACACATCATAGCGTACCATAACTTCGTCTAAATGATTGTATTTTCACTTTATTTCGCAATGCATTAACTTCCAATCTTAAAAATGAAAAATGTTGAGTTGTGTCACTTCTTAAGTAAGAGTGCGATATATTGAATCAATGCATGTTTTGTAGAGGAAATATGTTTGCATATAGTTGCATATTTCTCGGTGTTATTCTCCGAAATTTCCTTCCAAACCAATAAGGAATATTTGTTGTCTATTAGTTGAGTGATGCATTTAACGACACCCAAAACCATGGCTGTCGTAAGCACGTCGACATAAGGGATAAAGGAAATGTTAAGAGCTTATAACGGTTATTACAATTATATGCAGATGGTGCGTAATTTATTTAATCTTGGGATAAACAAGTTGCTTAAACACGTTCTAGACAAGTTATATGGTTACATTTCCGCGAATTGTTGAGACTTTGTCTGTTTCTAAATCCATGGCTGGTGCAAATATTCCAAGAACAGACGGGGTTGATGTAAGCTCCTTCCAATCACCTGTGCTTAATTGTAGTCTAAAAGTTCTTGGAATATAGCTCATGAAATTGTTTTATATGTAAGCCTATATTTTGAAAGTTGCAAGTTTTTAGGTTTCTAATGGACGGACTTTCATTTTGAAGATCATAATTGAAGGACTCGTGTTATGTTCAGTAGTGCAAACACCAGAGTCTCCACTTTGTTTTCTAGATATCATTTTGTTCGCTCCATGGCTCACGGGAGAGGGAAAAAAAACCTTGTTGTAAGCAAGTAAATTTTGTCATCAGCAGTTTTTCGCTCTAACGAATCATTGCCTCTCCTACCAATAACCAAATGTGTAACCTGTAATGGTTTTGGGTCTCACTTTGATTCCACGGAGCATTCAGAGATTCGCTTTGTTACCGTGCCTCTCTTTGCCTCCTCCTCCTCCTTCAGGTTCTTGCTACGGCTTCTATCGTTTCCTTTGTATCCAATCTTCTCTATTATGTGGCCATCTTCTCGATCTCCTCCCAGCTACAGGGTTCATAAATCTGCAGGATGATCTTGACTAAGCCTCACATGATGGATTCCTACGCCATGCATGAAATTGGGAAGAGAGTCACTGAATCGTAACATCTCTGGTGTCTACATGTTACAGCAAAATGATGGTTCAATCATTATGTAGGCCTGCACACTGCAGGTTTTAGTTGGGGCGGAAACCTCGGAGGAGAGGGGAAGTCGAAAAGGACACGTTATTTAATTGGCACGATGCAGGTACTGCGTAGAAATAACATGTATCGATATTTAGAAGATTTTGAAACTGCGGATCATCATCTTGATAATCTTCTAAAATTGACTACATGTACTTTTCTATTCTTAAGAAAATAATCCTTAAAATGTTTGGTTTGCCCAGTGCATTAACCTCAGACTACACTTCATTCAATGTGCGCAATTAATCTCGAATTCAATGAATAAATGTTCAGTCTGCTGTAATTCTATTTGAAAACGTCGTTATTTGCTCGGTATTGATTAGCGCATCGCGTGACAATAGACAAAATTACACTAAGAATCTTTCTTCGTTCTGTCTTTAATCAAAAGATCTTCTTTGGGATTTAACTTTTTACATAGAAACACAGTAGGTTGATAAATTATTCATTGGATTCGAGATTAATTGCATAAATTATATATGTACTAGCACCTTAGATTAAAACGTTTTTAGATTCATATTGCTGTAGGCCTATATAAACTCTGAGTATACAGTAGAAAATCAAGTCAAGAGAAATTGAAATAGTAACTATGTCAATGATATTCTTATTGCTTTAATTGCCATTCCATCAATATTATATGAATCGATGGTTAAATAAATTATATAAAAATGTATTTTCTTTCAAGCGCACTTTAGAAGATCGACTACTTGTAAATCCTAAACTTAAATCGCATTTGTTGCAACTATAGGGTTTTTATGATTCGCAAGAGTTTCACCCATTGATGGGCACGGGTTAGATTCCCATAGGATGCGTGTCATTTGGGTATTTACTGTTTGTTTCTCGTAGGCACATTTATCCACATCGTTTCACCTAAAACCAAAAAAGAAATATAAATAAAACTCGCGAGTAGAAACCCGGGCTCGAAGAGCATTCAAAGTGCGAGAAAGTGCATCTTTTTAATTTGATTTTTTCTCCTCTCGTCGTAACCCCCATAAACCTCTGAAGGGACTCGGAATAATGCGCGGAGATGCTGACTTAAGATGCACTTAAAACCGCTCCTGGGTAAGACTCGACGTTTTTTTAGTGATGTTTTACACGTTCGAGATTGCCTAAAAGGCCTCTGCGGGATTTCGGAGCATAAGCATTTTAACGTTGTTGGACTTTGCAATGCCTTAATTTGTTTGCGGGCCATTTGCCGGCTTGGAATTGGTCCGTCAACTGAAGTACCGTATACGGGTGCACGAGTGCGCTATATCGATTTTTCTTAACCGTGAAACACTAGTTTAACTGAATGAATTGCTTTTAACGAGAAGCTGGAGATTAAAAAACGACGCACTTAGCGTTTTTATGGGTCAATTCCAGCGATAAATTCAGCGCCGTTGAAGTTGCTTATGCACACAGCATAAGGCTGCAACTTTTAAGGATGCTTTAAGGAACTAAGGGATGCGTCGATGGGACATGTTATTATCACGGTGCATTTGGATTGATGAGATTGCGATTAAACCTCGGAGTTCTTGGCGAATTCTATTCGTTATTTCGATACATGCAAACGATTCACATATCACGCTCGATTCGACGGAATCACAGAAACGATGTCGTTCATGGAGCTTGCGAAAAAAGGAGGATCCTGAGATCTTAACTTTCTGCATCAGGATTGTCACAAAATTTAGAGTTTACTGTTTGTAACGCTTATTAAAATGTCTCTCGCGAACATGAAGCGGTACTAAGGACGAGGAAAGTGTTTATTCAGTTCTGTGAAACGCTTCAGATATACAGTATACACACTGTAAAAAAAATTTTGTCTAAATTTAAGTTAATTTCGTTGTAGACTAGTATTTTCCGCCTTATTAAACGTCTTATTTAAACTAACTAAGTCACAAAACCTGTCTTATTTCTGCTGATCAGAAGAATTAAGGCGGGTTTTTAAACTTATTTAGATTCAATAAGACGTTTAATAAGGCTGGAAATAGTCTACAACGAAATTAAATTAAGACAAACATTTTTTACAGTGAAATGCATGTACATGCATGTATACGTGAGCATACATGTACATGTACATGTATATATGGGGTATTTGAATCAAATGGATTTCAAATAATGATGTTTTGTATAAAAAAATCCACAAATATCGCTGCAATTTGTTCTATATATGGATTTGTACACAAACTTTAGTTTGTTGACCATCCAGTTAATTGTTACGCGGCAATATTATTAAACGCTATGGAAAATAGCGAGGTTCAGATTCTCAAATTCAATCTCAATTCAGTGCCCTACTGTCAACATGGAAATGCTATGTTGTCATCTTGCGTGAATATCTTTCATGGTGTACCCAAACAGAAGCTTACCGAATCGTGCTTTGGGCGTCGTGAAGGCCCGTCGATTTTGCCCATGGGCACGTGGCAATTGGAATGCCAAAGTACAGTGAACGATTAGAAAGTTTCTGTATGAATTAATACCCCTAATAATTAGGAACGACCAGCCTCGGTGCATTCAGGACTTTGACTGTCTAATAACATGACATTATCACGCGATGAATCAACACTATAAGCAAGAATCGCGAGTGGATCCATCGTTAGGATTTTGTAGCTCGTTAGGGTTGAGCTGCTGTGTTGTACCATTTAAACCCTGCAGAGATCCAACACGTGTATTAATTGGTCGGTACGTGACTGGGCACATTTTCATGGGGGAAAAAAAGGAATTGTTTCCGGCCCTCGACTCGAAGGTTTCAACCCATGAATCTGCACTTTCGACGCAATTTCGCCTTCGAGCAAAACTTGTCGTAAAAGTTTTCCGAAATTCTCCCCCGGAGGCATTTTTCGTATTAAAGCATTTTTCCTTTTTTCTTTTCTTCTTCGTTTTGCGTTCATAAAAGATGCATCGTTTGAATGCGATATTTTCGCCGTGGTGATCGATTCAAAGTGCACTAATGGAAGAATAGTGTACGCCCTAGTCTTCTTCGTCTTGTTGCATTTGGCCTTTGGTGCTTAATGCAAATTTCTTCTTCTTAAGACCTCCCTGTTCTGAAGAAAAACCGCGAGCTTCATTATCGATGGTTTTCTGCAGAGCGTGCACGCTTCATTTCATTAAGCTTCCGATTGTAAACATTTTTCTCGTTAGAATATTATGTCAATAAAGCGTCCGCTTTTAATGCATTTTTAATGCGATGTATGCGCACCAGTTGGCATCCTCGGCACGCGCGCCAGAAGTGATTTTCAGGAAATCCACAAACTTTTCAATTTGTCCTCCCCCATTCAATCTCGACGAAGTTTCCGCCCTCTTCTCTCTCCCTCCTGCAATCTGCCGTAATTACGCGTAATATTGTGTACGGCATTCATTAGGTAGTTTTATGTTGATAACTTCACCGGCAGGGGACCCGGTTGCGCATCATTAATTTTGTTGTTCGCCAATGACATTTATGTTAAATTGGCGCTCTCCTCGTCGTAAAAAGGTTTTGCATAAGACGCTGGAAATGTAACGCGAGGGGCTTATTAAAACGCACTTCATCCAATTGACCCCGAAGCGGGATGGCGCGTGGCGCCGTCTGGCGGGTAGGGCCAACGATGCGTTTTCTATGCAAATGTGTTCGGTTTTATGGATCAACCTTTTATGAATCAACCTTCTAATTCACATCTTGTCTCACATATCTTCATGCCTAACAATCACTGTAGAAGTAGGCATAATCATTC